>CAUYSK010126759.1:0-13949 GCA_963575035.1 Avahi laniger
CCACCCGAAGGGTCCGGTGGCCCAGACAGAACACAGCCTGCTTCCCTGTGGCCTGACAGGAAAAATACACCTCCCAAGAAAGTTCCTCCTTCCTGCAGACCCTAAATACGCCCGCGCTCTGGGCCTGGCACCGAGCAGATGTATCCAGTAGGTGGCAGCGTGGCACAGGACGAGGGCAGTGAGGTGGCTCTGCTCAAGGGGCTGAGGAAACCAACTCCTGGCGCCTCACCTGCCAGTGCGCCTGGTGCTCCCGGGGGATAAAGAGAACAGACTTCCTGTGTGGGCGCTGCCCGGGGTACTCAGGGGACTGGGAGATCCCAGAGCATCATTCTCGACCATCATGTCCAGTGCTGCCCAGGGTGGCTCCAAGGACCAGCAGCATCAGCCACACCTGAGAACTTGCTAGAAATGCAGATTCTTGGGCCTCACCCCAGAATACTGACTCAGAATCTCTGAGGGTGGGGCCCAGCAATCTGTGTTTTTGTTTTGTTTTGTTTTGTTTTGTTTTGAGACAGAGTCTTGCTCTGTTGCCCAGTAGAGTGCCATGGCATCGGCTTAGCTCACAGCAACCTCAAACTCTTGGACTCAAGTGATCCTCCTGCCTCAGCCTCCCAAGTAGCTGGGACTACAGGCGTATGCCACTACACCCGACTAATTTTGTTTTTTTTGTATTTTTAGTTGCCCAGCTAATTTCTTTCTATTTTTTTTAGTAGAGATGGGATCTCACTCTTGCTCAGGCTGATCTTGAACTTCTGAGCTGAAACGATCCTCCTGCCTCAGCCTCCCAGAGTGTTAGGATAACAGGAGTGAGCCACCACCCCCGCGAGCAGTCTGTGTTTTAACAGGCTCTCACCGGCATGTCTTAGACGGCCCTGTTATCTCCAACTTCCTCATTTCAGGAAAGGAGAAACTGAGAGCAGACACAGGAAGTTAACTTGTCACACAGCCAGGCAGAGGCAGAGACCGTAAGAGAACTCAGCTTCCCAGTGTTCCTTCCACCTTGGCCTTTAAGTATCTTCCTTTCTTTCTTTCTTCATTCATTCATTCCTTTACTCATTCATTCATGCCTCCAGCCTGCCCTTGCACACTTTGGGCTGCAGTGGAGAGCCAGGCATCTGGGGACAGCCTCATTGGTCTTCGCCAAGGAGGGGCTTCCTCAGGGCCGGAAGCGTCTGCTAGATCTCTTCCAGCTCACCCTGGGTCTCCAGCTCTGGCCCAGACAGAGGCCTGACGTGGCTGCAGGGGCCCCCACGCCCCAGCTCCCTCCGGTCTTCTCTCTCCTCTTTCTTGGCTCCCCAGGGCTCTCTGTCCTAATCCTCATTGTCAATCTCTTGCTCTTGGGAGAGGCACAAGAGCTGAAAGCTGTCACTGTGCCCTATCCCAAAGGGACTAATTATCGAATTAAAGGGCTTGCCAGCGTTGCGTTCACACTGAAGGGCCCAGGGCTAAGTCTAGACCAGGGTTTCTAAACCTCGGCAGGACAGGAACATGTAGAGCTGGATAACTCCCTGGGGTGGGGTGTGTCCTGTGCATGGCGGGATGTGTAACCACATTCTCGGCTTCTACCCACTAGAGGTCAGTAGAGTCCCCCTGCCAGGTTGCAACAACCAAAAATGTCTTCGGACATTGCCAAGTGCCCTTCTAGATAGCGTTGCCAGGTAAAATACAGAATGCCCAGTCAACTTCTAATCTCAGATAAACAACAAATAATTTTTAGTATATTTATGTGTCAAATATTGTCTTGTATTTTTACTTGTGGAATCTGGCAACTCTACCCTGAGGGCGAGAACTTCATCATGGTCATCTTTGTATTCCCAGAACATAGTAGATTCTCATTCAATATTTTACCTGATACCGGGTGTGAACACTTTGAGCCACAGCAGGTACAATACCTGAGCCTTTGTTGAGCTCAGGAGCAGACATGAGGGACACACTCCCTACACTCCCTAACAAACGTAAACTGAAGATGGGGTTTTCTGTTTGACTCACAAAACATTTTTTAAAGATTTGATTTTGTGTTCTACATTCTAAAATTGGAAACTATCACATAAGTCAGGATTTCTAGTATCTCTTGGAAAATGTGGCTCATCTTCCAAATGCTTGGAGCATCTGGCAGTTAGCTGGGCTGGGCTCCCAAATGGAAAAGCTTGGCTGGAGCTGAGAGGTGCCTGCCCCCTAAATTTAGCTGGGTCCTGTGTCCCCTGTTCTCCACAGACCCCACCACTCTCTACTGCCCCACACAAGTACCCCTCACCCATTCATGTTGTCTGCTGGTAACCGTAGACATTTGCGTGTCAAAGCTCTGCTCTAGCGGTAAAGAGACATTGGAATGAAATATTCTTTTAGGTGATCTATTTACTACAAGGTTGGTGCATTATCCCCATTTCACAGATAAACTAAGCTTTAGGGAGGTCAAGTGAATTGCTCAACATCATAACATCTAGGCTGGATTAGAACCCAAGTCCCTTGACACTAGTCCCTGGGCCCATGCCCCACCCTGGCCAGAGGTCCTCGTGAGAAAGAACTCAACTGCAGGGGCAAGAACATTGTGGCACCGGGGACCCGGAGGGGAAGTGGTGACAGGGACGGAAGGCCAGACCTCCTCCCACTCACTCATCTGTGAGAAAGGGAGAGAAAGCTGGCGTGGGGGCGGCAGCTTGGCAGGAACTCCGCGTGGGACCCGGGGCCAGGCCTTCGCAGTAGACGCAGGACAACCAGGAGTCCTCAACCCGCGGCAGCTCCCTGTGCCCAGCCACGGCCAACCGTGAGTAGCTTTTTCTGTTGTTTTATTTTAGGCTTCTTCCTCATTCCAGACAACCTGTGTTCTTACCTTGTCCCTTCCCTCAAAGGACACAAGAAGCCGAATGGGCCAGTCTGGAGCAGGGGATTGATGTCATATCAGGACACCTGAGGTTTTGGAGGACCAGGTGCAGGAATGCCCCGGGCTGGTGGGGTCCCCCTCATTAGACAGGACCAAGAATCAGGTTTTGGCTTTCATTGCATTACAGAGACAACAATCACAAACACACGGTAGCCTTACTGAGTGCCAGGCATGGCTCTAAGACCTTGCGTGGTTTGGTGTATTTAATCCGCACGACAACTGTACGCAGCAAGTGCTATCCCTGTTGCCCGCTTTACGGAGGGGGAGCTGGGTGACTTGCCTGAAGTCGTGCAGGTGCTGAATGAGAGCGTTGGCTGGAGCCTAGGCCCACCCACCCTCCAACCACCAGGCTGTCCTGCCTTGCAAGGTGCAGCTGCAATGGCAGATGGGGGCCAGGAAAAGACCTCAAAAGACTCGGGCTGGCAGTGGCCTTAGAGATCACCTGGTGGATCCAGTGCCCTCGTTTTCTAGAAGGGGAAACTGGCAAGTGGTGTTAGGGGCACACCAGACCCAGGAGGCCAGGGGTCCACCTCTGCAGAGGTTCCCTGGGTGGAAGAGCAGTGTTTACAAGTGCACCCTGGGGTCGGTGCCCGGGTTTGAATCCCAGCTCTGCCACCAAAAACTCTATGGCCTAAGGCAAGGTGCTCTACTTCTCTCCTGCTCAGCATCCTCTTCTGAGATACAGGGTCCTAGGCTTGCCATGAGGGTCGCCTGAATGATGTGGCCCAGGGACGGGTACCAGCGCTGGGCCCCGCAAATGGCTGTGAAAGAGCTTGATCTGCACCCCATCTGCCCTTGCTGTGCACAGAGCCGGGGACAAAATGGGGTGTGGGCTGTTCTTCCCTAGAGTGTGTGGCTTATAGACGCTTCGGGGAGTGAAGGCCAGGACTGAAGCCGAGGAGGGGCTGGGGAGGCATCGGGGGAGGCCTGGGGAGGTGGTACCCCAGTGACCCTGGCCCCAGCTCTGTAACCACCTGTGGCTCACAGGAGGTGGCCCCCAACCTGCCCTGGGCCCAGCAAAGCGCATCCTGTACGCTTCGGCCACTCCCGGCCGGGCTAAGGCAGTGGCGGTGGGCGCGATGGCAGCTGGGCTCAGCCGAGCAGAGCCCTCCGGCGCCAGCCTCTTATCTTCCCTCCTCTTCTCGCTGCGCCTGCTACTCTTACTGCACCCCCTCGCCTGGGCACAGTGTTCTTCTGTTTATTCTGATTTAGTCAGTTCAGCAGGACTCTGAGCCCTCATCCTACTGGGCTCGTGGGAATTTGAATCTCGATGTGCACTGAGCCCCCCGGCACCCTACATCGACCCTGGGGTCACACACAAGCGTGAGGGAGGCTCCTGGCCCTGGGGCCACCCTGGCTCCTGCTTCGATGGATGACCATTGTCCAAACAGGCTTGATCCCCCAAAGGCCAGCCTTGTCCACTTCCCCGGCATGCCGGATTCTTTGTCACGACTTGAAACCACTGTGCCTTGTGTGCCACCCAGAGACTTCCCCTCGAAATCCTGCCATCTCCCCAGGGAGCGCAGCCCGGGCCCCCATGACCTCTGGTCCCCTCCCAGTCTGGGGCAATCTCTCCGCTGTCCTCGGCTGTGGATGGCAGATGCGTGCTCTACTCCTCCTACTCACCTGGCCTAACCTCACTCACTGAGCTCAGGCTCTCACAAAGGACGGGAAAAAGGGTTGTCTTCGACTAGCTCTGCTTCCTACCCGCACCCCTGCAAAAAGTCCCCGAGCCAGGAGACACAAAGGGCACGCTTTGAAGGGAGACAGGCAGCTCTATCTCACAGACAAGGAAAACCAAGGCTCAGCCGCAATACTGACTTGCTCCGCGTCAGGTGGCCCAGGAATAGCGGAGCCCGAGTGAGGCGAGCTCGGAGCTGGTGCCGCAATCCCGATCATGCGGGACCACGTGGGATCCCCGAGTCACATCACTTTTCCAAACCTCAGTTTCTTCAACTCTAAAAACGAAGCTATAATCGCATCTCCAACCTGCTTCAAAGGGGTGCTTGTTTTTTTCTTAGTTAACATTGATCGAGCATTTACTAAGCACTCAGCTCCGTGACCTTCCCTCGGTCAATCCCACAACAGCCTCCAGGGAGATGCTATCGCTGCCCACATTTGTGAGGTGCGAAACTGAAGCTCACACAGGCTTAACCCCTTGCCCAACGTCACAAGACTGGTGGCACGTGGCAAAGCCCCCAAACCCAGGTCGGTCTGGGTCTGACCCCATGCTGTAGCGTGGTGAGAATTAAGTAGGAGAAGGGGTGTGCAGGGTGCCTCGCCGGCCCCAAGGTGCAGTGACGGCTCGAGGAACTGTCACCGCTGTTTGTTGTCCTTACTGCGTCACTCGCAGTGCTGTGTTTCAGATGCCACAGCATGGACAGCCTGAGAACCTTTGCCGGGGGTGACAAAGGGGCACAGAAAATGAATATGGCTGGCTTCACTCCCCTCCCCAAACTGGACCATCCAATCCAACAGTCCTTCTATTTGTCTCCTCTGTGCCAAGCCCCGAGTCTCCAACCCTTGGCCCAGGCGACTCCCCGTGTCCACTGTTATCTCTGGCAGGTCTTCTCGGCCTGTGCTCAGGGCTGTCACAGGTTTAATCCTATTTAATCCTCACCGCGGTCCTGTAAAGGCATTTCTCTCTCTCTGCTCAAGCTATAAACAAGGCAGCTGAGGTCTAGGGAGAGTAACCGCCTTGCTGAGGCCAAAGACCATGGGGACAGAGTGGGAACCCAGGCACTGGCGGGGCGCTCAGCTCCCAGCGATGCCGCAGGGATCACCCAGAGGAGCAACCCCGCTACAACCGAGTCTCAGCCCTCTTCCAGCAGAGCCCAGGAGAGGGCAAAACCGCTCCCTCTTCCTTCCATCTCCCCTGGAAAAAAGGGTATATTCTGGCCCTACCCCACGCAGAGAAGACCCCAAATACCGAGGAGAGAAAATGACAGACAAGGGCAGACAGCGGGGTGGATCACAGGGGGAGGAACGGCAAGGCAGGGCTAGGGCCAGGCAGGGAGGGAGGATTCCCCAGCAGCCGAGGGATCCCATCCAAACAGGGAGCGTGAGTTGTCTTTACTGTGTCACCTCGGCAGAAGTGACTTCGTGGGTGGACATCCGGTGAGCTCTGTGGCTTCTCCTCTCCTCCCCACCTGCTCCCCCTGCCTGGAGGGGAGGCCTCTGATCTTCTACTCACACAGTGAGTCAGAGGCAGCCCCTCCCAGCATCCCTCTTCGGGGCTCCCCCGCCTCCTTGGGGGTTGAGGCCACCCCTAAGTTCCTCTTTGAGAACCACAGCTGCATTCACGTTCATGGTGTTGCTTCTGCCAAAATACAGCGAGTCCTGCTGTGTCTGGGTCCTGGGAAATCTGATGGAGCTGGACACAGAAGGATGGAGCCTGCTGAGAACGAGGGAGGCCAGGAGGGAGCTTCGCCCCCATTCTCTAGTCCTCCCTCCTTCCAGGTGGCCAGCCTTAATATACCCATTTGACATATGAGACCACTGAGGCTCAGACACAACAGGTAAATGGCAGAGACAGGAGTCAAACCGAAGTCTGTCTCCACTATTTTCTACCAGCTTTTCCCACCAGGGAGGGAGATATTCCAGAAAGTTTGAGCATCATTTTCAGAAGGTCAGGGCATCTGTTTCCATTTTTTTAAATTAGTGAATAATTATTTTATTTATTTAAAAAAAGTTTAATATGAAAATGTACATGACCTGATTTTGACATCATAGTAAAATAGGCCCTTTGGAGAGGGGATGGGGATTTCTCTGCTGAACAGCCGCTACTCATACTCGTTCCGAGGCGTCTAACACAATGATACTATTTCCTCGTATCGGCACCATTCCATACTGTTCTGTTGCCCACTAGTTGCCATGTTCACACGTTCATCTGTCACAAGCTTCGTAAAGGGACCAAGTCCCCACAATATTGCCTGGGCATGTCTGCCGCCGTTTAATTTCAATGATCACTTCTTGTCCATAAATTTTTTCAACTCGGCAGGGTGAGCTTTGCTTGTGGTATCTATACTGTGGAATCAAGGATGACTAGAGTGAATCATTATTTTAATATTTAAAGGATATTTTTCTCAATGTGAGAGCTTCCTAGGATAAATGGAAGACTCGAAAGCAGCAGTGAGTGATATTCAATTATCTCATGACTAACAACCAGGCTATTTATTAATCATTTGGCCACTGGAGTGACCTTAGCTGAATACAGCTTCATGTGGTTTTTATTCTTAATCTTATATTGTTGTACCCTTAATGAACCAATGATTAAACACAGGAAGCGTAAGGAACTCTGATGTCAAACATATAAGGAAATAAGGAGAATGAAAATGATAACTCCTTTGCAAAATTTACCTTAAGATTCATAAATTGCATTTATCTGATCAGATTTCTTATATAATAGGGAAATTCTAGTACTTCACAAAATTTCCAAGATTGTTAAAAATAGAAAATAATATGTAGTCTTCCTTTTCCTGCCCTGGGCATACAGGAGCTCTGTGCCAGCAAAGTATCTGCAGAGAGGTGCTTGCAGATAGGGGACCTGAGACCTCTTCTATCTCTCCATGTAACAAATATAAACTCCTCTCTAAAACAGGGGTTCCCAACCTATGATGAGTTGCATGATTATTTCACTATATATTACAATGTAATAATAAATAAATAAAGTGCACAATAAATGTAATGCACTTGAGTCATCCCGAAACCATCCCCCACCCACCACAGTCTGTGGAAAAATTGTCTTCCATGAAAACGGTCCTTGGTGCCAAAAAGGTTGGGGACCTCTGTTCTAAAAGGTATAAATTGACTTTTTAGGCACCAATACGAGAGTTCAAACCTTCAGTTCATTAAAGAAATTTCTGCCCTCTTGTCACATTTCAGCACATTTTAATGTACAATTAGTCCCCAATAAAACATCGCTTTAGGCTGGGAGCGGTGGCTCACGCCCCTGGTGCAATCCTAGCACTCTGGGAGGCCGAGGCAGGAGGGTCACTGGAGGTCAGGAGTTTGAGACCAGCCTGAGCAAGAGCAAGATCCTGTCTCTACTAAAAATAAAAATAAATTAGATGGGCAAATAAAAATAGAAAAAAAAATTAGCCGGGCATGGTGGCACATGCCTGTAGTCCCAGCTACCCAGGAGGCTGAGGCAGGAGGATCGCCTGAGCCCAGGAGTTTGAGGTTGCTGTGGGCTAGGCTGACGTCACGGCACTCTAGCCTGGATGACAGAGTGAGACTCTGTCTCAAAAAAAAAAAAAAAAAATCACTTTAAAATTTTTCAAACAACCTTGCGTTTTCTTCTGTCAAAAATTTAAAGTAATCAAGCCCATAGGCCACATGTCAAGTGGGCAGAAGCCAAAATTTGTTTTCATATAGCATGCATATAATCTAAAGTTTTAAAATAAATGTTAGGGCAATTTTTGAAATGACACAGCTATTGAAAATAGTGCACTTGACTTAAAATCACTTCCTTTTTTATAGACTGTAGAAAATTATGAAATGGTTCAAGTAATTTCCACTGGGGCTTGTAAAATGACATATTACTGTGAAACGTAGAGATGGAGATGGAGAGAGAGTGGAGATGGTCTAGTCCAACCCCTGCATTCTGTTTTATTTTACTGTTTAAATTTTGGATATGATAAGTTAGTGACCTGACAGAGAAGGGCACACGCAGACAGTTAACATAACAGCGAAGCATTTATTGACCAGGAAATGCCAGCCAGGCACTGTACTAGGCACGTCCTAAGTGCCACCCATTCCACTGAATCCTCAAAACAACCCAAGTGCAGGTACTTCGGTTATTCCCATTTCACAGGTGAGGACACTGAGGCTCTAGGAGACAGGGTAATTTGCCCAAGAGACCACAATTTTAATAAGGGGCAGAATCAGAACTCACAACTGTGACCTTAGCTGCCTCTTAAACCTCTTTCTACGTATTTCCTTCTTAATCTCAGCTGGTTCTGAGAATAAGTTCAGAAGAATAGAAATAAAGTGCAGTTTTTTGGTTGGTTCTGAGAATGAGTTCAGAACCAGCCGAGAATCTGTGTGTTCTACACAGAACAGGAACAGGAAACGGACTTTCGGTCACCTCGCAAGTCAGTGCTACAGCTGCGCCTCATCCCAAATCCTGGGCCAGAGATCGTCACACACTTCTTCTCCATGGTCCCAGGGACCGAGAGCCAAACAGACCCACAGATGTTACGCATTAATTAATGTTATTATAAAGAGGTAGACGGAACAGGAGGATCAACTCCCCAGATGTCTGGCCCCTCCCTGGCCTTTCTCCTCATCTCTCCACGGCCTGAGTGTCCACACCAGGTTTGCTTCATCCATCAGCCTCTGCCCGGCCATCCCTGTGTCCCCTCCAGCCCCTCGGCCACCACTCACAGATCTCGGCAGCCCGAAGTCAGCCTCTCTGCTCGTGCCAGTTTCCTCAGTTATAAAAAGCCGGTGATGTTTGTCCTCCTTGTGGGCCTGTTGTGTAGAACACACGAGTTAGTGTGTAACGTGCAAAGAGCACTGCCTGGCACACGGTATACAGTAGATACTCATTCAGTGTCAGCTGCTATTATTGTCGTAATCACCGGGGTATTTCACGAGCTGAGCCTCCACGGCTCTCCACATCGCCTCTCCACTTCCCCTCTCTGTTTCAGGAACAAGCCCGAATTGCAAGCCCCCTCCCCACTCCTGCAACCCTCTAGACAAACCAGAATGACCCGCTAGGGCAGGGAGCCCACCCTTTGGGCCTTAGCCAAGCCACAAAGAGGCAGCGCAGCCTGCAGGGAAACTGCAGGTGATTCAGAATGCCCACCACGTGGTTAGCCCTGTCCTACTCCTGCCGTCTAGAGAAGCCTCTTGGTTATAAAGTCTTGCTTTGTATCAACGCGATCACCGCATGGACGCAAGGGGCAACCAGCCACCTCCTGGTGTGATTTTAACAATGCTCCCCAGCCCTCCTGCACGCCCACCCCCACACTCGGTTGTCAGTCATCTACACTTTAACAGCATGGAGTATCGAATAATTCTCTGTAGCCAGCTTTCTTTGAAAGAGGGAAATAGGCCATTTAGTTCCTGTCATGAAGATGAAGGGCAGCGGATCTGAGCGACAGTCCCTGGATCACGAGAGCCCCCCTGGAGGGGCAGAGCTAAGGTCTGTGTCTTCAGACAGGGCGTCAAGGTGCCCTCGGAGTCCCTGAACCCTGGGATCTGGTGAAGCAGGAAATGGGGAGACTTATGCTGTTTTGGACATGTCAAAAGGCCCCCTAGAAAGAGTAGAGAAGCTGCCTGAGCGCCCTGAGCAGCAGGAGGCAGGACCTGGGCTCTGCGCTTTTGCATGACCTCAGGCGAGTCACTGCTGCTCTTTGTGCCTCGGTCTCCTTGTCTGTAAACAGAAATGACGATACTAGTGCCACCCTCCCTGATTTGCTGGGAGGACGAATTGAGTTTACACAACAAGCTGGTGTTGTTGAGGTGTAGTCTCCCCACAACCCCACTCTTACCCATGCGTTTAGGGCCCAGTCGGTTGGGTTCTGTTAGGCTGTTCCTAAGTCCTCTTGCCACAGATCCTTTGAGGGGCACTTTTGAAATGTTGAACCAGGCACGCCCTTCTTGCCGATGCACAATCTATCGGCCAACTTCCACCTCCCCCAAATAGGTCGGTGATATCCACTCTGAAAATCCTTTTTTTTTTTTTGCCCATGAGTTGAGAGAAGGCAGACTTTGAAAATCTTGAAGAAGGTAAGCCTCTTTGGGGATTTTCGCACGTGTCAGAGAGAACACCTTCAACCAATTCATTCAATAAACGTTTATTGAGCAGCTACAATGTGCCAGGCAGCTGCACTTAAGATACAGCACCTAAAGCACTTAAGATACAGCAGTGAACGAAACTGTGAGCCACTGCTCTCTTGGAGTGGACATTCTAATGCCCTAGCAGCTAATGGTGGTGCCGCAGACACCAGTTAGATTAAATGGTCCGAGGAGGGAAGGATGAAAAGGAGAGATCAGGAAAGAGACCCCCTGCCCCTCCATCCAGCCTGGCCTGCCTTCCGTGGACAGGGTCTGGCACCAGGTACATCCTAGCAGCCTGGGTTTGAATTCGGACTCCGCCCTTACGCACTGCGTGGCCCTGGGCAAACCTGTTCTAGCTGAGCCTCAGCTTCCTCATCGATAAGATGGTGAGAATGAGACCATCCACCTCCCAGGGCAGATTGCGCATTTCTTTGTGGTGAGCACGTTTAAAATCTACTCTTCCAGCGATTGTGATACATGTATCATAATATCATATTGTACTCCATAAATATTAATACATACAATTATTATTTATCGATTAAAAATAACATTAAAAAATTTTAAAGCCAGGCATGGTGGTGCACCTGTCGTCCCAGCTACTGCTGAGCCCGGGAGTTCGAGGCTGCAATGAGCTGTGATCACATCTGTGAACTATCCAGTGAGACCATGTCTTTAAAAAAGAAAAAGACTATTATACAAAATGGACTTGAACCCCCCAAAAAGGAGACAGTGCTTGTAAAAGGCCTCTCATAGGGCCTGCCACAAAGGAAGCACTCAGGGAGAGTGGCGAAGTCATTTTCTTTATGTCCTTAACCACAGTGGCAAACTGCCGCAGGCCAAACACAGAAGCGGACACAAGAATCCGGCTACCGTCTCCTAACACAGACAATGAAGAGATTCGCCACAAGAAAAAGTTCTTTGCATTTAAAAATAGGTTATTTTTATTAACATGTAATAGGCTTATTACCGTTTTTAAGTTCTCGGTTTCATTTTCTAATACAGTGAAGTGTGGATAGGTGTAACCTCCAGCAACAGAAGCTCTTCAGGGTCCAGGTGATTTTTAAGACAGTAAAGGAGGGCCGAGACCACAGAGCTTGAGAACCACCGCTCCGGGCTGTCCCGAAGGGTCTTTCTCACGTCAGCTCATTTGCAACCTGACAGCACCTCATCCCCTGCCACGTGGGGTTGATTGCACGACTCCCAAGTTGGAAGGAACTTTTGAGATCTCATCACAAAGCCCTTCCTGAGAAGGGGACCGTTGTGCCTGAGGTCACATAGCCATCTGTTCCATGCGGGACTAGAACCAGCGTCCAGATGTCTGTCTCCTTGGCCCAGGGCTCTTGGGGCAAGCCGGCAGGCGCTGACTTCTTCACCCCTAGCCTGGTTAGTCATCACGCGGGCCCCCTGGCACATTCTCAGCTTCCTGTTCCCACAACTCCAAAAGTCCTGAATGGGGACAGGCTCTTCTCCCTCTGTTCTTGTACCATCTGCCCTCCCGCCTCTCATCTCCCGCTTTGGCTCTCTCCCTAGCAGCCCAAGCGCACAACAGAGATGACGCTGTCTCTCTCATTCGTTGCCAACTAGCAAAGAACTTGAGAAAGCGAGGGGAAAGCTATGATATGTGCATGTATTACCTACGATATGTATAAGCTGCCGTTAATGAAGGGCTTAGCGTGTGGCAGGCACTGTATTAGGCATGATGCTACCTCAGTGAATCCCCACAGCTCACCACCACTGATGAGACAAGTACTGTAATATTTAGTATTCCCAGTTTACAAATGAGGAAACTGAAGGAAAGTGATGAATAAAGTGAATGACTTTACTCAAGGGCACAAAACCAATAATATTTGGCTTAGCCAAGACCAGAGCTTACGTGTGTCTGACTAAAGCTCAACAGTCTGGCTGGCAAATTTTTGGGGGAGGTGAGAAGGTCAAGACTCCATCAGGCTGGTGGGGACAAGACCAAAATCTAGTGCCAGCTAATCGTAGCAGCGGAGGCATTAGTGAGAAAAATGGGTCAGAAGAAAAAGTCCAAAAGAGAGAGAAAAGAGGTGTGATTTGCCCCTGGGAATAAAGAGGAAAGATTGTGTCCATTGTCACAGCCCCTCACCCTGGGCAGGGTCAGGCGTTCCATCCCGCCCCTTTACCAGCCCAACCCTGTCATAACACAAGGACGCAAGTCCTAGTTTTGCCTGCCACTTGCTGTGGATTTGGGGGCAAGTGACTTGCGCCCTCTGGATCCGTGTGTTCAAGGAATGCCGCTTGCCTTACACAACAGCCGAGAGCCTTCCCGGCTGCGTGAGTTGTCAGGGAGGTTATGAATGTGGGCACTGTTAGTGCTCTCTCTAACAGGGAAGTCGCTAAAGTGTGAGATAGTTTTAAGAGGAAGAAGATATTCGAAAAAGACTCAACCAAACTGCCCTGTGAGAAGATTTCAAATTAATTTCAGTTCATTTACCAAGTATGTCTTTGGAGGTGGGGTGAATGCAGAGCCGTAGGATGGAACCCTGTGTCTTCAGAGGGCTGGACAAGAGCTCGGATTCCCAATGTCCTCGGCAAGTTTCTTAACAGCTCTAGGCCCCAATTTCCTCATCTATAAAATACGGAAAATAATAAATAATACCAGTCTTGCTGGGTTGTTTTGCGGTTTAAATGAGATAACGTGTAGAACATGCTAGTACTAATGCTAGTACTCTTCTTTTCAGACGGCAATACTAAGACAAGAGGAAGTAAGTGGCTTCTCCATAGAGCTGGCTGGGGCCAGAGCTGGGGCTCAAACCCTGAGCACCTGACCCCTAACTTGGGACCCTTTTCTTTCCTCCACATCACACGCTCTCTGGGGACTGAGTTTCTTTGGTGACCAATAGCTGTTTGAGAAAGAAAATACAAGAGGATATCTTACTAATGTCTCCTCTGCTCTTATCCTATAAATTACGAATTCTTTCCTAAAAGGACTGGAGGTGGCTATATTATAAATTGGGGCTAGTTAAAATGAAAGCAAAGCGTTAGAAACCACTAGAAGAAGCAGTAAATGAACCGGAAACCAATCTCAATGGGCCCCGGGACTACAGTTCCACATGGCACTTAGCTCTGGGCTTGCTGGCAGCCCGCGGATGAGGAAGCACAAAAGTTGGCCTGAACAAGAGGCCTTTTTTCCTAGTAGGCATTTGTTCCTTCTTTCGCTCAATAAATTAACTTAAAAATATTTAAGTGCTTACTGTGTGCCAGACCTAGCACCAGCTCAGGTGCTGGGAATCCCAGGAGGGATATGTTAAAGGAG
>CAUYSK010126765.1:0-37931 GCA_963575035.1 Avahi laniger
TACAATACCTACCAAAAATATAAAATACCTAGGAATAAATTTAACCAAAGAAGTGAGATCTCTATAAGTAAAACAATAAAACACTGATGAAGGCAGGGCGCGGTGGCTCACGCCTGTAATCCTAGCACTCTGGGAGGCCGAGGCGGGCGGATTTTTGGGCGGATTGTTTGAGCTCAGGAGGTCAAGACCAGCCTGAGCGAGAGCAAGACCCCGCCTCTACTAAAAAAAATTAGAAAGAAATTAATTGGCCAACTAAAAATATATAGAAAAAATTAGCCGGGCATGGTGGCGCATGCCTGTAGTCCCAGCTACTCGGGAGGCTGAGGCAGGAGGATCGCTTGAGCCCAGGAGTTTGAGGTTGCTGTGAACTAGGCTGACACCATGGCACTCACTCTAGCCCGGGCAAAAGAATGAGACTCTGTCTCAAAAAAAAAAAGAAAAAACACTGATGAAAGAAATTTAAGAAAATAAGGGGAAAAGAAAGGAAAGATATTCCATGCTCATGGATTGGAAGAATATTATTAAAATATCAATACCACTCAAAGCGACTTACAGATTTAATGCAATCACTATCAAAATGCCAGTGACACGCCACACAGCAGTGAAAAGGGATGAACTGACTAATCCACATTACAATGTGCACAAATCTCAAAACAGTTACGCTGAGTGAAAGACGCAGACATGGCCCTCCTGTCAGGACGGGGGTCGTTTCTTGTCCGTGGCAAACTTATCTTACTTTACCAAATAAACTTCACCTTGTGATTGCCTTAAAAAAAAAAGTAAAAAGAAAGGCACCAGACAGAAGAGAGGACATCCTGTATGATGGCGTTAATGTGAAACTCTAGAAAATGCAGCTCGACCTCCAGGAAGAGAAAGCAGAGGCTGCCTAGCTACAGGGAGTGGCAGGAAGGAGTGATCCTGAGAGCACGAGAAACTCTGGGCTGTGGAATGTTCACTTTCTTGATTTGTGTGTTGGTTTCACAGATATAGCCGTATGTCCAAACTCATCAAATTTTAAATAATGTGCAGATTATTGTCTATAATACCTTTATAATGCTGCTTTTTAAGAAATTACACCTGACTAGGGAGAGAGAGAAGGAAGAGGGGCCCTACTGGCCCCAGCGCCACTCACGCGAAGAGCTGGTGCCTGTTGAGGGTGTAGAGCAGGTAGTCGGCCATGGTTTCCTCCCCCACCAGGTGGTCCAGCACCGTTCCTGGGGAAGCAGGCAGAGGTGAGTGCCTGTGGGCAGCCCGCTATCTGTGCTGGAGCACACCACCCAGTCTCAGCCCAAAGACAACCTTGCTCCTAAGGAGAAGGCCACACAGAGAGAAAAAAGCTTCCCCGGATGGTGGTCCTGGCCCCCACTCCCACTTGGCACGTGTCCCAGCCACGTGACCTTGTGACCTGATCTCGCTGCCCTGTCTGTCAAATGGGGAGAGTGAAGAGTGTTCTCCCACGGGACAGGGTCAGAACAGCGACCAGCACACATTATCTGTGAGCCATGGCAGCTTTCACCCTGGGCTTTGGGAAGTGCCTGGCAGCAACCAGGGCAAAGACAGTAACAACTGCCAGTCCAGGGCCCCGTGCCAAAGGCAGCAGGTGGAACCCCGATGGTGGGGCAGAGGGGCTCACCACACAAGGCCAGCTTCAGGCCCGTCTCCACGCTTTCGATCCGAGGAGCTAGCACGCCAGGCGTGTCCAGCAGGAACATCAGTGGCCGCTCACAGACCTGCGCAGGCACAGAGGGCACAACAAGGTCACAGGCAGCCTCTCGCACCAGGCCCAAGCGCCAAGGAAAGCACCTGGGACCCCGTCGTGGCAGCATCACTTTCACCAAGCTCTGGGGTTCCCCACATCATCAATCTGCGTATTTCCCACTTAATGTGGAGAACAAATAAAAGCACCAGATTCCAACAGCTCGCCTTCTCCTCCCACAGAGAACGAAGGGAACGCATGGAGGGCGGGCTCCGCTCAGCTCTGCCCGCAGTGTGGCCCTGGGCAGGGGGCTCTGCTCACTTGGAAACGGGACAACCACAGTGCTGCCCTCAGGTCTGGCCTAAGGACCAGGGCAGGGCCTGGGGCATGCTGAACACCAGGGGGAGGGGAGGGAAGGGAAGGTGTGGTCAGAGGGCGGCGGCCACGTCGTGAGCTCAGCATGCACCACCCGTGGACACCTGTGCTGCTCTGACCACCAGGGACCCCACCTGAATTCTGGACATCACAGCTCTGGTGATCCCAGGCTCGCCACCCACCCTGGCGGCTTTTCCTGTAGGGCAGAAAGGGGGCCGTCAAGTGTACAGTAGACACAGAAGCTACAGAACAAGCAATGAAACATCCGTACGTGCCTAACACGTCTGTCGATCCAAAACGGAAACCAAGCTTCCCAAGGCTAAAATTCATTCCACGTTCAGCCCTAAACCAGCTCACGGCACAGGCACGTTCCAGGCTACCCAAAGGTCAAGAAGCTTCAAAAAATGCACCAGAACTGACCTCCCCGTGCTGGAAAGGAGCTCCCAGAGCTGCCCCTCCCTCCTGGACCCGCCCCTGCCCCCGCTCCCCTCCCGACCCAGGCTCCGCCACAAGGTCTGTGGAGCCGGCTCCTGCCCAGCAGCCCCCTTGGGCTCCAGATGCCACAGGTGCTCTGGACCCAGCTCAGGGCGTGTGCCAAGGACAGACTGCTCAACCGCTATCGGACCAACGCCAGAGTAACGGAACACAAGCGTCCACAAGGACAAGATGTGGCCAGGACACACGACAGAATATATTCAGCCTTAAAAAGGAAATTCTGGCACAGGCTACAACACAGACAAGTGTTGCGGATGTTGCGCTAGGTGAAATAAGCCAGTCACGAAAGGACAAAGACTGCGACTCCCCATGTGAGGCGGTTGAGAGTCACAGGTCAGAGACGGAGCGGAACAGATGCAGGGGCTGGCGGGGGTGGGTGGGAAGTGACTGCTCGGGGTTTTTATTTTGTTTTGTTTGGCTTTAGAGACAGGGTCTCACCCTGTCACCCACTGGAGTGCAGTCATGTGATCACGGCTCATGGCAGCCTCAAACTCCTGAAGTGATCCTCCTGCCTCGGCCTCCCACAGTGCTGGGATCACAGGCTTGTTTATGTTTACACAGTTACAGTTTGGGGTAATGAAAAAATTTGAGAAAGTAGAGTGTACTGGTTGCACTGATAAAAAATGACACACTTAAAGAAAAATTTTTAAAAATCACTGTAACTCTCCAATTAGCACCAAAAATACCCTTTTTGTAAAACGATGGTTCAACATAGTTTACAGCCTTTAGATTTGCACACTGTGAACAGGTTTTTAAATAAATGCTATATTAATGTGAAAAACACAGCCAATATAGACCTAAATTAAACTTTAAAATGCTTAAGGGAAAAAAGAGCAGAGAACACAGTGAGTGACAGTGGCAGGGCTTCTGCTTTGAATCAAAACCTGAGAATAAGCTGAGAGGAGAGGTCGCGGCGCCCAGGCGCTGAGGACGCAGCTGCCCCGGGTCACCACCTGCGGGACAGGCCCGACCATGCCTGCTCATCAGGAAGTCGGCCTCCTTGCCAGACAGCTGAACCCCATCAACTCCACCCCACTGTGAACTCTCTGATCAAAGGGATTTAAATACATGAAAAAATAAAATTGTCAAATTTAGAAAAGTCATCCTTCTATTGAAGATTTTAAAGGAAAGAAAAATTAGATGTAGAATTTACAGCAGACGGCCTCTTCCCACCATGCAGCGCTGGCTGGACTGTGTCCTACTGGGTCCTTTTGATGCAGAGGGACAGCCCCCGAGGCGCTGTGAGCTCTTGCTCAGAACAGCAGCAGAAGCCTGG
This sequence comes from Avahi laniger, assembly GCA_963575035.1. Taxonomy (NCBI): domain Eukaryota; kingdom Metazoa; phylum Chordata; class Mammalia; order Primates; family Indriidae; genus Avahi; species Avahi laniger. The sequence continues at coordinate 3,843 of CAUYSK010126765.1, forward strand.
CCACGCTCCCCAGGCCCGTCCTTTCCAGGAACAACAGAGACATCCAGTCGCCAGCCACGGGGCACCCGTACCTTTCCTGAGGTGCTGCCTCCTGAGGGAGTTGATGAGGGAGGACTTGCCCACGTTGGGGACCCCGATCACCATGATGCAGTACTCCAAATTCTGTGGAGGTGGAGGGAGGGTCACGGGGCCCACCTGGGCCACTGCAGCCCCAGACCCCAGCCCAACCCAGGCAAGGGACCCCCCAGCCCAGGCCAGCTCAGGGAGAAGAGAGGTCAGGACACAGCCCTGCTGACCCAGTGGGAGGACAAAGCCAGGCCTCCTCACTGGGCCCAGCCCACGTCCCCGCTCGGGGCCCCACCAACCAACCTCTCTTCGGTGGTAGCGGCAGCTGCTCCCAATCAGTTCTGTGACCACTGGGATGACCTGCAACAGACCAGCCACTCACAGAGCCCCTCCAGTGTCTGCCGGTGCTCCGACCGGCTCCTCCTGCCACCTCACACTCCCAGATCACGGGTTCCAACCTCCCCTCTCATTCCTCAGTTAAGAGAACAAAGACCCGACATCCAGGCTTCTAGTCGGTATTTCACAGGGACACTTGGCTTCTTCCTTAATTTCTACTACACTCAAGTGTCTGGTATTGGGGCCCTTGGCTTTGTCCAGATCACAGATGTCAGACTGAGTCCCGGGGCCAGGGATGGCCGTGACTGTAACTACCATCTAACAAAGACGCACATCGACCGTGCAATTCTGCCAAACACAACTAGGGAAAATAAGTTCCCAGACTTTCCAAGACCCTGATCACTTCCAACCCCACACTTCACACTCAGAAAACTCACCCCCCCACCGCTGTGTCCCCGGGAGACTCCCTGGCACCCATGTGGCAGCTGGACACCAACACCCAGGATCTTTTCTTTCCTGAAACTCCGCTTCTTACCTCCTGCACGTACCGAACCAGAAACATCAGGGCGTAAACGAAAAAGGCCCACCTGCTTGACGTTTTCGTCCTTTACACAGTTGGTGAAAATGACGTTTTTTAGGCCTTCTCCTTCTAAGAGTTGCATGATTTTCTGAAAGAGACAAGACATTCTCATTTTAAATACTGAGTGAAAACACGGGTGGGTGATACATGTCATTCGAGGATCTGAGGTTGGAGGTCAGCTCTGCCAGGAGTGTCCACGCGCTCACAGCCACGGCAGGCCGGACACCCTGGCCGCGAGGAGCTGGGACCGAGGCAGACATGGGCACAGGTGACGACGGCCCCCCGCAGCAAGGACTGGGGGTCGGAAGAGCACGGCCAGCCCCCTGCTGGCCCCAGGAAGGCGCCATAGAGGATAGGAGGGAAGGGCCGGGGCAGGGACAGTGCCGTCACAGTCCGGGCCCCGCAGGGGGTGAGGATGCAGCAGACACAGCTGCCCCCGGGACGTCGGTACCGTCTGTGCTCACGGTGAGGGTGAACTGGGTTGTACTGAAACCACAGGGTTTTGGTCTTTGTTGAGTAATCACACCGCTCTCGCACAGTCTACCTTTTGCAAAATGAACTCGGCTTTACACTAAGGCTCGAGCCCAGTCTGATTACAGAGTACAGTATATGTAATACTTTAAAAGCCCAAAAGTAAACTGAGGTTAATATAAAGTTACCATAATAGCTTTAACATTCAGCAAAATCACTGTAAAGCTGTATCATATTTTTAAAAATCAGTGTTGTATCGTTTGACCAGCTCCTGACCTAAAACCACGATCAATCCCCAAATCAAAAAGTCATTCATTAATTCAGTTGGTTTTAATCGTCTACTTTCAGTTATGCATTACCATGACTCGGGCGGAGACCAAGCACAACAAAAGGACTCATGAAGCCACTTGCTAAGGGGACAGGCTCAGCCAGACCCCTCCTCGGGGAGGCAGACGGCAGGGCCGCCCCAACACTTCTGTCCTGATGCTGCGGAAGCACCTGCCATTGCTCCTGCCTCCTGACCAGGTGAGACAGTGCTGTGCCCTGTCCTCGACAGGCAGCCACCAGTCCACAAACACTAGCATTCTGAGGGCAGAAGTAGCCTCAACTAATAGAAGCAACTAAAAGAACTGTGATGATGAAGAACTAAAGCTTCAAAAGCAGTGAAAACCGCAGATGTGTGGCTGTCACATGGGAAATGCCTCCTGCCAGGACCCTCAATGAAGGAAGCAACTCCGTGGCTTTAGTAGATAACGTTTCCCTGGAAACCTGTGGTGGAGTCTTGTAGTTGGGGTTTAAGTCCCTTGAACGCACCACAGCCAACTGAGAAACGTGAAAGGCATTACTGCTACTGCAACAAAAATTCTGCACCATTAACAACTTGTTTAAAACTTGGCTTGAATTCAGAAGATTTTGATACCTACTCTTTGAAGGATTTGACAACAGGGCAAGAAAACCAGAGATGAATGCTTCAAAAATGACATTTCCAGAGTGTTCATGTTTCTTTTTCTCCAGATGCCTTGCCCGGGTCTCCCCAGCTTTTGAGAAACCCCTGAGCTAATCCACCATCCCCCACCCAGCCCTTCCAGCTTCGGGCTCTCACGGTACTCAGCAGCCAGGCCCCGGGTCACACTGGCGAGCCTGACGCCTGGGACGCTGCAGCCGTCGTGAAGACCTCAGACCAGACTAGTGGCCACTAAAGCTTAAAGTGTTTAAAAATACAGTGAACTGTGAAAATCACATGTGGCAGGAGCCACATGTCAAGTGTTCACAGCCACATGTGGCCACCACGTGAGACAAAGCAGACACAGAGCAGCTCCACGGCTGAGGAAAGCACACTTGGGCTCCGGCAACACAACTGACCCACCCTCGGGAGGCGCACACACCACGAGCACACGCGACAGGGAAGCATGCTATGCTGAGGAACCACGTTGGAACGCTCCCGCAAAGCAAGGCCTGTCTGGGTAACTGACACAGAGTGAGTCAAGCAACCTCCAGCAGGTACAGAGACCTGGGAAACAGCCGGGCTGCCCAATTACCTGCTGCTCTGTGAGATCTGCCAAGTCCATTTTGTTGAGGACCAGCAAGTGAGGCTTAAGCCCAAGGGTTTCCTGAAATAGAGGGTTTCGGCCTGAAAGTGGGATGTTGCAAAATTAAGGCAAAAACTGCTTCAAAGCTTTATCAGCCAATGAATTTATTTTTCCTTGTCTTGTCACACAGATTGGCATCACTGTCAGAAGGCGATGGGCAGAGAAGGAAGCCCAGGCCCAGAGCAAGGACAATGGCCAGCCCATCCTCACATCCTAAGAGCTGCAAAACCAATTCCACTTCTGCCCTCCTGGCTGGGGAACGGGCACCCTCCCCCACCACCACAGCACTGAAGGCCATGTAAGGGTGCCAGCTACCCGATGGCAAAAACACAAAATGAAGTTCAGAGAAAGATTTTATAACTAAGTCATTGTTTAGTTGCCATGATACATAAACTCACAATCAATGATCTCATCACTCAAAAAAAGTGCCTCTGGCTGAGTACAATGGCTCACGACTGTAATCCCAGCACTTTGGAAATCTGAGGAAGGAGGATCACTCGAGGCCAGGAGTTCCAGACCAGCCTGGACAACATAGCAAGACCCCATCTTTACACAAAAACAAAATTAGCTGGACAGGGTAGCGCGTGCCTATAGTCCCACCTACTCAGGAAGCTGAGGCAGGAAGATCACTTGAGCCCAGGACCTGGAGGCTGCAGTGAGCTGTGATCGTGTTACTGCACTCCAGCCTGGTAAACAGAGCAAGACCCACAAAAAGTGCCTCCCATAAAGTCCTACCTAGAATATCTCAAGCCACCACTGCCACCCTCTGTGACTGCCAAGGACACGAGGGGTGTCTGCCACCTGGGCCCAGCACCTGCACCTGCAGGTAGGCAGGTCTGTTCTACCCATGGAGACCCTCCTTGAAGATTCCACCTCCTGACTACCATCCTCAGCCCTCCTTCCCTGCAGCCAGGCGCCCCGGGATTCGCTGTGGAAGCTCATCTCGCGTGACACCGACACAGGCAGGAGCCTCATCTTGCGTGACACCGACACAGGCAGGAGGCAGCTTTCTATCTCTATCCTCTGAGCCCTCCGCCCTTCCTGGGGCTGCATCTCTCCTATCGAGCCCAGTTGTGACATTCCCAAGGCCTCTCACATGCCCCAGCGTAGGCACAGTTAAGCTGCTGGGTCCCACGCCACAGAGGGATTTGCTGTGAGTCACTCTTCCGTTAGAGGCCAACGCTGTGCTCATTCAGAACAAACCTGGAGACTCTTCTCCTCAGATGTCAGAGGCCACCATACAGGTTCCAGCTTCTTGCCACGTGCTAGATAAGGTAGACCAGTGACTGGAGAATAAACGTCTTCTCATCACATCTAGTAAATAATACCTACAGGCTTCATTTTTTTAAACAATTAAACAAATAACTACCAGGAAACACTTTTGACCAGCATGAGATATTGCAAGAACTGATATACTTACAGCCTATAGCAAAGAAATCCTACGCTTTATTGCAAACAACCTTTTCAAACCCTGAAAATGGTCCCTCATCCTCCACTATTTCCAGTACATTCCAGCAGTAGAAGCTGCGGGCACCCACGTAACTAGCTGTGCCTAGGCCAACACTGTCTAAGGGTTAAGGTCTGATTTATCTTCCTCACACACTTCTGAGGTTAACAAGGCAGGCAGTAACAACTCTAAACCCAACGTTTCCATTACATAAAGAGAATCTAAATGTTGCTCAAATACAGCAAAAGCAAGGTCTGAGAAGTATACCGTCAATGAACAAATCATCACTTCTTGCCAATTCATGCCTCAAGCACAAGAGGACAGCCCCAGTTGGTAGGAACATTTAAACTGAGGTTTACGTCCTACCTAGAGAATTCTACCGCTGGATTGTGCTGGACGGCTTGGGTGAGCCAGGCAGAGGTCGAGGTGAACAATGCTACGTATCAATGCACAGCTTCAAAAAACAAGCTGCCTGGACCCCACACCAGAGATTCCGATGAACTGTTCTGGAAAAAGGCCCAGCAACTGGTATTTTTAAAAGCCTCCCCAGGTAATTCTAACGTGCAATGAGAGTTGAGAACCACCGTTTTAAATGTGAGGCTGCTGGCCAGACTAGGGCAGGGGCCAGAGAGAGGAGGTGGGTAGACACCAGGTGACAACCCAAGCAGGTGCCTGCTGCCTGAGGAGAGGTGCCGCCCTGCAGTGTGAAGGATATCCGGGCGTCGTGGACCTCGATGACGCAGTCCACCAGCTTCAGGCAGCTCTGCATCTTCTTCAGCCCTGGAAAACAGAAGGACACCTCAGCAAAGTGACTCTCACCCTTTTGAGAGCAGCAGATTTAAACTGAACAGTCCAGAACTACACCCCACCAACAACAACCTGAAAAGACCACATGTGAGTGAAGCACACGTAAGTAACAATAACCGGTAGCCATCTGCTGAGTGCCCCTCCAAGTCCCACACCCATGGTGGCATGGCAGAAGCACACGGCCCTGCCAGAGGGGGTGGTGGCATGTCAATGCCAGGTCCTGTCTCCATCACCTGACACTTGGGTGACTCTGGGTGGAATATTTAACTTGTGGGTCTTGGTCTGGGCTGTACAACAAAGCAACACTGGCACACAAAGCCCTTGACGCCCTGTGGGGACGACAATGCTTGCACACGACCACAGCACTAAACCAGTGCCCCAGCCAGGAACAACACATGCACTCAACAGTCTCCCTGCGGTGTGACCTCTCAGCACTGAGGACACCTGCCATCTACATACAGGGAACATCACATCATCCCTCCTCTTTCCAACCCACAGGCCCCCACCCCAGAGAGTCTCCCCTCCTGAACACCAGCTTATACAAGCATAGCTTTACAGGGGGCAGCAGTGTGGCCATCGCAACACCCAGGAGGGCTGGACGCGTCCTAGATGTCTTGTGGGGCTGAATTTTGACAAACAGTAAGAAATTATCAAACATTTAAACCGGGCGAAAAAGGAGTCCAGATATGTTTCAAACGTGTTGCGAAGATACAGTCGAATACTTTACAACTTGAAAGTACCTTCGCACCCACTATTTCGTTCAGTCCTGAGGATAACATTCAGAAAATCATGCCTCTCCAAAAACACGGGGAAACAGCCTTCAGGGGACTAAAGGGGCAGAAGGGACTTGCTAGAAATTGAGATGAGCCCGGTCCCCTCCCCACAGCCCGCCGTCCCCACGGGTCAGTGGGCCCGAGGTCAGGGTTCGAGCAGGATGAGCGGAGGGGGCGGGGACGCTCCGGCCGCTTCTCGAGCAGTGGCGTACAGACCGGGGGGCGCAGAAAGGGGCCAGCTAGGGCGAGGGCTTTGGGAACAAGAGTGTGGAGCAGAGGCCCAGGGAGGCGGGGTCGGGGGGCGAGAGTGGGGGTAGCACTTCTAGGGGTCGGCGGTGGCGGGTAGGGGCTCCCGGGACAGGGGCGGCCCAAGAACGACCCCCGCCGGCCGGCTCGCGGCGACCCTGGGAAACGAGCCGCGGCGGCAGAGCCTCCACCGCAGACGGGACAACAGAGGGGCCGCGGCTGCAGGCGGGACCCCGCCGGACCTCACCCTTGGCCATGTGGCCCGGGAACCAGCGGGCCACATCGCGCCCGTGCAGGGGGAAGCTCTCCCGCCAGGTGGCCCCGACAGCGCGACACAGCAGGCGCGACGCCAGCCTCATGGCGCCGCCGTCCCGGAAACGCTTCCCGGCGCACGGCCCCCGGCTTCCGGTGCCTCTGGTTCCGGCGCTCCCCGGTTCCGGCGCTCCCGGGTTCCCGCGCTCCCGGTTCCGGCGTTCCGAAGGTCCGCGGCGCAGCCCGCGCGTGCGCACAACGCTGCCTGCGGCCGCGCTGGGCTGCTAGCCGGCGCGGCGGGGCGGGGCGGCCGCAGGGGTCCTGTGCCCTGCGCGTTTCTTTAGTAAATCGTCCATCTGTTAACACTCAGTACGTTCTCAAAATCCTAGCCCTCCTTTAAGCATATCCTGTGTGAGTGCCACAGAACTCAGCGGTCCCTGGCAACGTCGGTCCCTTTTCACAAACGTCGTTTAAAACGTCCAACATTTTAAGTTCACCTTGTGTTCTTCATTTTCTTTTCACGTGCTTCGGGTTTTAAGGTAACACATGTGAACTAAAATAAAATTTTAAGGCTCACGACCCCCTCCCCCCACCCACTGGCTGTCTGAATCCCCTCTTAGCCAAAGGAATATCCTGAAACCAAACTGTCTGCCAGGAGGAAGGAGGTCAGACGTGCCTCCTCATGCTTCCTCCCTCTTTGGGGACATCCTTTGTAACCCATTAACAGGCCTAAGCGTATTCAAGACACACCTGCAGGTCCTCAATTTGCACAAATCTATGTCCAGTGGCTTATCTCTGATTAAGAGCTTCTTATCTTAAAACATTCCAAGCCTCTAGACAAAGCTTCATGTTTTTAACCAATTACAAGTCAAAGAATTTTTAAACCCACCTATAAGCTGTAAGCCCTCTGCTTCGAGATGGCCGACCTTTTCGGGACAAACCAATGTATGCCTCCCACATACCGATTTATGACTTTACCTGTGACCCCTGTCTCCCTGAAATCTATAAAACCAAACTGCAACCCAGCCACAGAGAATCCCCTTGCTCAAGGCTTCTTGGGCGTGACTTCGGGTCACGGTCCTCAAATTTGGCTCAGAGTAAATCTCTTGAAAATTATTTTAGAGTTTGGCTTTTTTCCCGTTAACACACATAAACCCTTCCAAATACTGACTGCAGTTCTGCTAAATTAAACCTGTTGATACGAGGCCCAAATGTCCTCCGTCAGACCCTGACGGACACGGAGGCTCCGAGGAGGGTTCCTCTAACACCGGTTTGAAACAAGCTCCTAAAATGCCAACGTGTGGATTCTCAGTACAAAAATATTATCACTGTGGCTTTGTTGCTCCTAATCCTTAGCTGTGAAGGTGCCTGTGTTGGGGTTAGGGTTGCAGAGACACAGAGGCTTTTAGGCCAAGGACCCTGACCCAGCTCCCCACGTCTCTCCCACCCAGAGGAGGCAGCCAGAGTCTTGCCCACCTTTATCCCTCTGGACACAGAATTGCTGAAACCCTAAACGTTAATGATATTAAGATCTTTGCACTTTAAGGAAGCTGTATTCCTTCACAGTCCTCGGACCACAGAACCACAATAAACCTCGCTGATGTGGGGTTCCTCTCAGCCATCTGGTGGGCAGCTGCCGCCTCCAAGTCCAGTCTGGTGGCACAGCAGCACACACAATGCAGGGAGGGTCAGCCTCAGGGCAGGCCCCTGGGAAGGTGAGGAGGTTGGAGCCCTGCAGGTCCAGGCTGGAGTGCCCTGGGCGGAGGGCATGAGCCTGACTGTGTTTCGTACAGAGGTGCCTGCAAGCAGGAGAGGTCCTGAGAGGGGCCCAGGCCAGGCAGAGCAGGATCCAGACTGCCCTGAGATGCTGAGGCCAGTGGCTCCTGTACAAGCCCTGGAGCAGCCCCACACTTGGGAGGGTGGGGGGGCCTCTGCGGGGATCCCTTGGCTTCCTGGGAGAGGCACTCTCCAGATGCACCTGCCTCCCTTCCAGGCCTCAGTGCCCGGGAGAGCCGCCCAAGCAGCCGCAGCACTGGGCAGTTACCGACCCCAAGTCTGTGGTCTGTCCTCACAGCTGGGGAAATGGAGGCAACTGGCCATTCCCCAGGCGGCTGTGAGGGTGCAGTGAGAAGAGATGGGAGGGCAGCTAAGCATGACATTGGTGCACCCCAACACTGCCCAGTACCCAACACTGCCTGACACCCCAACACTGCACAGCACTCCAACACTGCCCAGCACCCCAGCAATGCCCAGCACTCACAAGCTCCCATGCCTGCCATACTCTTCAGGCCTTACTATTCCCTTTCTCTAGAAAGCCTCTGGCCCCGGTGAGGACAGGGCGCCCCCTCTGCACGCCATCTCCCCAGGGCACCATGCGGTGGGTGCAGCGTCTGTCCATGAGGAGGGAGGTTTTCAGCCACGCTGGGCAGCTGCGATGATCACTTGGGGGCACCCTAAGGCGTCAGGGATGAGGGGCATCCACAGGACCCTGAGCCTGGGGAATGCAGGGGGGCCCTGTGGGAGGGTCAGAGACACAAGGCCCGGTGCTGACCTGGGCCTGGGGCAGGATGAAGACAACGGCAGCAGATGCCGCAGCCAGAGGCAGGAAGAACGACTCTAGACACGGTGACTCCTGTGTTTTATGTGTGAGGCAGGGCCCCTAGCGCAGTGTCCCGCATCTGCTTCAGGAAGACTTTGTGCTCAGCTCCAGGACTGTTGTTGACAACCCCAACCCAAGCCAGACTGAAAATCATCTGTCAGAGGAAAGGAGGGCCCCAGCCTCCCCGGCACAGGGGCAGAGCAGGCAGGGCCAGCTACAGCCTGGGCCTAGGCTGCCGCACCTGCAGGCCCCACAGACCCAAGAGGCGGTCGGCCTCCCTCCAGCCGGACAGCAGAGCCCCGTGCGTCGTGGAGTAAAAGGTCCGGTGTGTGGCTTCTCCCGCGAACAGAATCTGCAGCTGGGAAGGAAAGCCTCCGTTAGGACGGTGATTTGACTTGGATCGCAGAGCCTGGGCGGAGAAACACGCACGCACTGACTCATACACGCAAATCTACAAGCGGGCATGAAAGGAAGCCATTGCACCAAGTGCTCAGGTGTGTAGAAAACAAGATCACGTAAACACTGATAATGATCCCGCCAAAATCACCAAATCCCATGGCAGGAGGGTGGGGAGAGCTCTGAGGCCAGGGTGGGCGGAGTGGGAGGCAGGGAAACCTCCGTGCTGTGGCGAGAAGTCAACCAGCAATGCCTAAACTCGAAGTCCAAGGAGGAACATCTCCAAACAGGCAAACTAAAGAGACCACTGAGCACTGCCTGAGTATTGGGTAATATTGGGGAATTACTGTCAACTTTTAAGTGGGAAAATAGCATTACAGTTACATAATTTTTAAAGAGTATCCTTATCTTTCAGAGATATGCACCAAAACATCTGTGGTGAAATGACATTGATCTTTTAGAGATATGCACCAAAACATTTGCGGTGAAATGACATTGCTTGTGAGACGTACTAAATGATGACAGGGCTCGGGAGGAGCCTGGCTGGGACCCAGTCCGTGTCTGGGGTCGGTGCCCAAGGCTCTGCCTACTTTTGTATACATCAGACATTTTCCATAATGTTTTTAAAAAGTGGACATGTAAACATGTTTTCAGACACATGGTAAACTCAGAGACCAGAATCAGCTGGAAGCAGAGTCTGGGAAGGGGAGAAGAAGCTACTTGTTTTATTTTATTGTGTTAGCCAGCACTGTGGAGCTCTCCGACTCCTTAAGCTATGTGTGTGTACAATTCAGACGAAAACAGTACGTTTTAAAAAATCTTAGTTTCAAAAAGAAAATGGCTTCTGAGTCTGGGGGTCCCAGCCCACAGGTCACTTGCTCAGGTTCCTGCAGCACTGAGCCTCAGGGGGCCCCCCGCACCCCGCACCAGGGCATGGGACACATCACATACCTGGGCATGGGCGCCATCCGCAGGCAGGGGCTGAGCCAGCAGGTCCAGGTCGTCCCCGGTGCTGCCCACGGCCACGTAGCTGTAGGAGCCCCTGGTGTACGGGGCGCTGTGCCAGCGAGACCTCAGCAGGCTCCTGGGCGCCGGGAGCCGGGGGTTTCCTGAGCCACAGAGACGCAGCACATTAGCCCAGAACTCTCACCTGCATGTCTGCGGTTGGCTTTTCATTTTAAAGATTGAGCAGTTTAAAAGGAGAGACACCACCCGGGAAGAAAACTGAGCACAGCAAGAGGCACCAGCACTTTCTCTGGGTCTCAGCTTCCTCCTCTGTAAGAGTCTGATTAAGGACAAGTGCACTTGTGTTGGTGGCATATTTTAGAAAAAAGAAATACAAAGTGTTTGCAAAGCCATTTTAGTTCCTCAGAGAACTGTCACTGACTCCAGAAGGAGGAGGAAGGATTGTCCCTGGAGACCATAGAGCCCAGCTCAGCTCCTCTCTGCTCCGGGAAGTTCAGTTCCTGTGCAGAGATGGGCCGATGCTGGTGGGGCAGCAACTCCCCGAGTGTGCCGAGTACCTGTCACTCTTCGGAGCACTTGGGTCAGAGACTGAAGCACTTCTTCATCCGACAGCGTCTCCATAAACTCCGACTCGAGCCCAGCAATGAACCCGCAAAGAACGTGGGCAGATCTGGTGGAGAGAGACCACTGAGACTCCAGCCCAGCTCTCGGCCATCTCTCAGCGAGGACCCAGTGACTATGCCACCCGCGGAGCAGGCCCCAGGCAGCGGTTCTCAAAGTGGGGGTCCCGAGACCTGTCAAGGACCCTCCAGGTCAGAACCATCCTCGTTACGCTAAGACGGCATTTGCTTTTCCACTGTGTCAACGTTTTCACCCATGAAAGAGCTAAAGTGGGTAGACTGTGCCTCAGCAGGGAGGCAGCCACGCCAGCCAGGCCAGCACGTGCGCTTCACCACCACACACAGATGCCGACTTCGCTTGAGAACATCCATGATGCAACAGTAAGTCATTAATTTTATTAATGTTTACCATCAAGTGCATGTGTTTTTAATAATCTGTTTAAAAAAATGGAAGATAGGAGCCAGGCATGGTGGCTCGTGCCTGTCATCACAGCACTCTGGGAGGCCAAGGCAGGAGGATCACTTGAGCTCTGGAGTTCAGGACCAGCCTGAGCAAGAGCGAGACCCCGTCTCTATTAAAAATAGAAAAAATTAGCTAGGCGTGGTGGTGCCTGTGGTCCCAGTTACTTGGGAGGCTGAGGCAGGAGGATCGCTAGAGCCCAGGAGTTTGAGGCTGCAGTGAGCTATGATGACACCACTGCACTCTAGCCAGGGTCACAGGGTGAGACTCTGTCTCCATAAAAATGTAAAATAAAAAAGAAATGGGAAATAGGTGCAAAGCATTTCTGCTGTATGTGGTTCGTGACGGTCACGGAGGACACACCGTGTGGGACATGTGCGCCTCTCGTGGCTCTAACTGATTCTCTCATGGACAAACACTGACAGACAAGCCTGTCCGCAGGCTGCGGTACTTAGACATTTTCTCAGAAATGAGTGAAGTGCGTCTGTCACAGGAAAACAACCAACAAACAGTATTTACTGACAATGATAAAATTTAAACTTTCAAGCAAAAATAATTTTAGAAAATTGTATCTGCCACTAACAGCTTCACAGCTTCCCAACACTGATTTTTCTGAGATCAGTGAAAACATTAATAAATTTAATTTTTGATATTATGTAATGAAATGTATCAGCATTTGGAAGACTACATGAACCACTATTTTCTAAATGACCCAAATCATGGGTAGGCAAAAGATCCGGTCACAGTGCAGGACAGACAAATGGATTTCAGTACAAAAGAGCACAAAAAATCCACCTGTCTGGCCTCAGATTCCACATTCAGCCGGGCTTTAAGAGAAAGCAATACCACTTCTCAAGTCTCGGTGCAGTACCCACAATATCCATTATCATCTGAAAAACTAAACATTACTCCCTTCTTCCAACTGCGTATCTGTGTAGGTCCAGACTTTCTTCACACATGTCAACCAAAATAAGACATCACAGCGGGACGAACGCAGGGGCAGCCATGAGAACCCAAACATCTTCTGTTAAGCCTGATGGTAACGATCTGTAGGGAGGACAAAACTCTGCCACCCCCTCCTTAAATTTTGTTTGAGAAACTATAATTTCATTTTTAAAAGGTTATTTGTGCCACCATGGAACAGGTTTACTGTTATTATCTCAAACAATAAATAATTTCCTAGCTTTAATTTCTCACGTGGTAAGTAGATATAACCCGCACAAGCAAAGGCTCTTCAAGACTCTGAGTCACCTTTGGGCACATAAAAGGGACGTGAGACCACACAGTCCAAGAGCCACTGCCCTGAGCCACAGACAGCGTCCCACCGAGGCACTGCTGTCCCCCACATCCTAGCAACAGAGCAGGGGCCATGGAGGTGGCCAGGCGCCCCAGTCACCGGCTCCACCTGTGACCCCAGCCGGCCTCCAACCCCTAAAGCGTCAGTTTTCTCTTCAGTGCAGAGGAGATCCAGTGCAGAGGAGATCGGTGGCTTCCCTCCCTCACCGGCTGCAGGGCTGCTCTGAGGCCTCCCGCTCCTGATCAGTGGGTTGCTCCGCTGTCCGGAGCCTTTCAGGCTAAGAGCTTGGTCCCCTCTCCCACCTCAGCTCCAAGAGGAAATGTAGAATTACATCTGCTATCTGACCACAATATGCTAACTTTGTGTTTTAATTTTGCTGGAAAAATCAGTTCCTCCACCCGTTATTACCCCTGCTATTATTTTCCAAATCAGCACCTGTGTCCACACGTGTGCTTTACAGGACGGTGGGGCCACAAAGTTAGCCGGTCATTTCTGGGTCTACAATTCCATGACTAGCAGGAAGGTTTTGTTCAATGATCTCTTCCTGTTTTAGAATTATCTCTCCCCACATTTCAAATTTCTTCTGGATCTACAAGCCCTGGCTTCCTACGGAATCCCAATAAATATCTTCTCCCTGGCTTAAGACTGAACGTGCCCCCAGTGCCCCAACACATCTGAGCCCGGGTGCATGCAGCCAGCGCCTTAGGGGGTTGGTGGGACCCCACCTGTTAAACCCTCCAGATTCACCGGCAGTGCACAGATGCACTGCTGGGTCCCCAACTAGACTGAGCCCTAAGGACCAGGCCACACGGGGAGCATACATACTCAAAGGCAGGCAGGACGAAAAAGCCAATGAGCTTCTTGAACCAGGCGTCCTGCAGCGAGTGGGTAGCATCCTCCAGGGGCGACGAGTCCTCCCACACCACCTGGATGATCTGGCAGTCTGGGTCCCAAAAGGGCTCCTCGAACTCCAGGAAGATTTTATTGTTGGTCCCAAAGCCTATTTTCCGGATGGCTTCTGCCTTCTCGGTGGGCAGTGGTGGGTCAAAGAAGGTGTCCAGACGTTCCTTAAGGAAACCTGGAATTCATAATCAGACTCAGCTTATACCACATAAAGCTCTTGAACAAGAACCGGCAACTAACAGGAACCCACCCAACTAACAGAAATGCACTTAGAGGGGTCAGAGAGGCTCCCAAACATGCCGCCGCCTCCAGGGCCCCTGTTCATGCAGCACCAGGGCACCCGGAGACAAGGCTGGAAAGGCTGCCCAGGCTCGCAGTCTGGGGAAACCAAAACTGAACTGGAGGGACACAAAAGGCCCAGTGTCCCCACTGGTCACCACCCCCACACAAACGGCTCTGCAGGGACAGCTCGTTCCTGAGCCCCTGCAAACCACACTGCTCGTGAATCCACTTAGAGTAGCAGTTAAACACACAGGCTTTATCCAGAAACTACATAAAAAAATCAGTATGCATTGTAAAAAAAAAACAGATGTAGCCCAAAGGCAGACAGCAACAGGATGGACAACAAAACACTGTGGGACGAAGGACTTGCAGCACTGCGGTAACACACCAACCTCCTTGAGATACCTGCAAGTCGGTAAGAGAAAGAGGGACCGCCCACAGCACACCAGGCAGAGGTAGTCAACAGGCAGTGAGGCCGGAGACACAGGCACCCCCACATGTGGGGTTACGGGTGGGCCACACTGCCCTCCACGGCAGTCACTGTCCGGATCTGTGATCCAGCAATTCCCACTGCTGGAATTTATCCCACGATCATATTCACACAGGCACTTTTAAATGAGCATGTAAAACATGGTATGAAATAGAAAAAGTGAACACCCACCTAAATGTCCATCAGTATTTATCACATGATGACACGTACATACAGAAAACGCTGCCTGAGTGTGAGGTTCAAATGCGAGGGAAGCTGGCTCCTCATCTAACAGGCCACAGTTGTATCAGTGTCTCTGTAACAATGTATCTGCTGACCCGTCCCCAGGGAGCCCTTAGCGCGCTCCATAAGTACCTCCCACAACCTGAATGAACAAGCCACAGCTGATAAAAAAATAAAAATAAAAAAGACCACTATAGATCCGTATGTGCTGATTTGGAAACACTGACAAAAAGTTTTGTTAAGGAAAAAAGGCAAACAGAGCGCTGTTAGCGTGTCTAGTGTGGTTCTGTCTGTGGGAACCAGCAGGGGTGCAAAACAGCCCCGTACAGCCTCGTGGCAGCCCCAACATGAAGGTGGGAGACTTCACCACACCCCCTCCAGGAAAGCCTGGCACTTGCTGGCTTTGTCAACTGGGGCAACTAAGTGACTTCTCTCTGCCTACACGTTCAAACCTGTCAGACTGGGGACGGTGCCAGCTCCCCCTGTGGCTGCCTGAGGAGTCAGGGAGGTAACTAGGTGGAGAGGATGGTGGCCTCCTGCGTGACAGCCATGTCCAGTCAACAGCAACCATCCTGGCAACTTTGCTTTCACCAGTCTCCACCTTTTATAAAATGGTCATGACTTCTACTCAAGGACTTATGTCTAAGGCACCAGATCTAGAATTAAAAATTAACGGCTCCATCCACAGATTACCGCTGGGCCTAACCTGAGACCAGGTTCTTCCTGCCCTTTCTGTCTCCAAGAAAGTGCAGCTTCACTAACCTCTAAGGCCGTCCCGGCCTTTCCAGTGACCTCTGAGGAGCAAGACACCCTTTACTTCCATACAAACGCCCCAGAGCCAACGGAGGCAGGGTAAGCAGGGTCAGGTCAGAGGCCAGGGGCACCTGGGATGGGGATCGGGACTGAAAATCCCACCAGAAAAGCTGGCAGGCCCTACCTAAGGGCACGGTGACAATGACGTGGTGGGCTGGGAAATGGCTTCCATCCTCACATTCCACCAACACCGGGAAGGTCTCCCCGGGCAACGACGCCTCCTGGAAGGACCCCTTCCAGTGAATGGTCTTAACTGGCTTGTTGAAAACCATCACATCCTCAGGCAAGGAGGCCACCATGCGGTTTGTGAGTCCTTGGTAGCCCCTAGGAGACACGGAAGTTGCTTACAGGAGCAGTCCCTGCGCGGGTGGAAATGAGCCCTGCAAGCTCCCACCATACCACAGCGGATGGGACTGGGGCTGGGAGCGGCCGTGCTGCCCCACCCTTGCGGTCTTCCTTTACCACAAGAATGTTAACACCTGCCTTCCAGGCTAATGGGAGTATTAAGTGAGCTAATGAACAGCAAAGCCGATAATCCCCAGACCTGGCTCCGCTCCTTCCCCACCCCTGCCCTGGTGCGGTGCACTTCCTGAGCCACAAACGCCCAGCCCCTGAGCAGGAGCCTGGGAGCTGAGGACATGTGGGGGCTAGGATCCCGCCTGTGCCTGCTCAAGGGCAGACACCCTGCCACGAGGAAGGGGCCTATCTGGCCCCTCTGCAGTGGAAGCCCCACATCACGCTTGGCACATGGGAGGCCTCAGGAAATACGGGAGGAAGTTAGCATTACAAGACGTTTTTCTTTCTTTGATCGCTCTTTTGAAAATGACCCTTTTTTTTCTTAAATGAACAAAACCAATTTCCCAGAATGGGGAGGACAGACGGCCTGTCCCACTGGCACCTCCTCTGACTCCCAGAGCCCCTGGGCCGCGCAGGCGGGACGGGAAGCCTACCCGGGAAAGGTGCAGTCCAGGCCGGGCAGCACGCTGTACTCCCCAAAGGGCGCGAGGGCGACCAGGTCCATGCTGTGGGTGCCGCTAACGCAGCATTCCACGTTGAAGAAGGTGTTCAGCACGGCCAGCCTGAGCTTCTTGGCGTCCTCATCCCCTGTCCAGCCGGCCACGTGCCGGCGGATCTCCCTCTTGAGGTACTCCCCCACGCTGGGCACTGGGGTCTCCGCGGAGTGCAGGAACTCCCGCGTCTCGTCGATCAGTCTGTAGAACAGACTCGCCATCTCTGCCACCAGCTGGAGGCTCACACTCGCCCCGGAGCTGGCGTAGCACGCAGAGGGCAGGCCCAGGTGACCCCCAGTCTCTACCTGCTGGTTCTCCTCCGACAGCTCCTTCTCCCCTAGCAGCCCATACTTGGCGGCCAGCTGGAATACGGGGTTGCCCTGGGAGGGCCCATGGATCCAGTGTGCGCCCACCTCCGCCACGCCACCTGGGAGGGGACAGACGCCGCCTGCAGGTCCGCTCCCAGAAAGGTCAGCCTCGGCCCTTCTCCTGGACCACACCAGGCCTCCCTCCTCGGCGACAAAGAACGGCTTGAGGGCCTCGCGGTTCCCAAGGGCGGGCCCCGTCGGACCAGGTTTAAGGGCGACACCTGGAAAGGGGAGTGCTGGCCTGCACCTGTAGGGACGGCCTGGAAGGGATAAGGGTGCCAAGGAAGGGCCCGGGGCTGAGTGGGGAACGGGCACGGGCGGAACGGGGCAACTGCCGCGGGGTACCTTCCCGGGCAGGCGCCTCCTAATCTGGGCAGCTGAGTTTCGGGGAGGTGAACCTTGGCTGCTGAATTCGCTCGGGGAGCCAGGCAAGGCTGCGGGGCCGGCTACCCCTGGGTGCAGGGCAGGCCGAGCGCGGGCAGAGCCGGTTGGGTTCCAGCAGGGGTCGGGAGGGGCGGTTACCGAAGCTGCGCTCCGAGCGGATGCGGCCTCCGGCGCGGGCCGTGGCCTCCAGGACTCGCAGGTGCGGGAAGGCCGGGTGGCCGCAGAGCCTCTGCGCGGCCGCCAGCCCCGCGATGCCTCCGCCCACCACCAGCACCCGTGGGCCGCCCGCGGCCTCCGCGTCGCCTTCCCTCGACTCCATCGCGCCGCCGGACAGTCCCCGCGCGTCTCCGCCACTCCGAGGTCTTGCGCTCCGGGAGGAGGCCGGAGGCGGAGCAGGAGGCGGAGCGAGGGACGCCGACCCGGCGCGCGGCGGCCAAGGGCCGGGCGCGGCGGGCAGGGGCGGGACAGGGCCTCCGAGCGGTCCCTTCCGGCCTGCGCGCGCCCTGGGAGCTGAGCTCTCCGCCCGGACCGCGCGTGTCTCACGCTGTCTGCGCACAGAACGCGGGCTGTGCGGGCTCCCCCCCGACGGTCGGCGTGGACCGGGGTCCCGCAGAGGGGGTCGGGCCGGCCGGGCGGCGTCTCTCCCAGAGGAGGCGCGGGAGTGGCGACAAGAAGGCGCCTCGCTCCAGCCTCAACTTCCCGGCTCAGACGAGCGGGCGAGCGCTTCGCCCGGGGACCCCTCCGCCCGCCAAGGGTCGCGGGGCGGTGGGTCTGGGGGCGGCAGGGTGTCAGGGGCGAGGCCGGGGAAAGTAACGGTTCAAAGGGAGGCTGCGCCGCTGTGCCCTCCGACCGTGTGTGCGCAGTCACATGTCTCCGTACCCAAAGGACGTGGCACATTAAAGCACAAAGGTCAAGGTAAACCAAGGGCAAATGGAGGAACGTTCGGAGGCTGGTGCGTATTCACGCACGCTGCGTTGCTGGAGAATTCTTGCAACTCCGGCAGGTGTTTTCCACTGCTTTGCGGTGCTCAGGGACCGGAGAGCTCCCGCCCTCTGTGGGAAGGGGTGGCGGGGGTGGCTGGGGCGCAGCGCACCTGCGCTCTGTCCCTCCGCGGGGAGGGCCGCCCGCCAGGTCAGTGAGAACCCAGGGGTGCGTCCCAGGGCAGCAGTGCCCCCTCCCACCTACAGGCGCAGGGCCGCACCTATTAAAGAAACACCTCTGGTCCTCCCCCAGTAACGCTGACTCGGTCTGACATTCCAGACTGACAAGGAAGGGGCCAGCCCCGTAGAGTCAGAGACAAGCGACACGACGTGTGGGGTGCAGCCGCCTGGCCCTTGGGGACCTGTTTTGCATCAGTGGCCACTCTCCCTTAGGGGAAACGTTACCCTCTCCACCCCGCATCTGCTGCCTAAAGCAAAACTACTGGCTGGGGAAGCTCTCCCTTCAGAGGTCCCCTGCAAGGCAGACTAGGTTCCCCGAGATCCAGCTAAGCTGGCGCCCATCAGTATCACCTGCTGATGCAGCCCTGGCATGGCCACAGATATCTATGGATGGCAGATTAAACACTCTTTGGGGTCCCACACTCCACAACTGTGGCTGCTGGCCTCTGGATCTCTGGTGGGTATGCCCAAGGGTAGGGCCCACTCCCTAACGTGACGGTCTGAAGGCTGTCTGCTGGTCCGGCCCACTGCCCAAGACAGGGCAGTGCATCGCCCTGTGCATGGACATGATCGGTCTGGCTGCGAAGGACCCCAAGGTGACATCCTGAGCTGCTCTAAAACAGCACAGGGGGCTGCAGCCAGTCCTGAACTATCCGACTGTGCCTGAGGCCAGGGCTGGAACACAGGGAGGCAACCTTGTTTCCATCCTACTGAAACAAAGTCATGTGGTTCTCCTGACCCTGGGGGCCACCTATGGTGATCACAGCTGCAAAGACCTGGGGACACTGCCCATGTGGCTTAACCAAATCAGGTTTGTTCATTTTTTAAAAATAGCTTTATGGATATAGAATTCACACGCCATATACTTCACCCATTTAAAGTGTACGATTCAGTGGTTTCCAGTGTAGTTATGAGTTTATGCAATCAAGTTTAGAACATTTCCATCATCCCAACAAGCAACCCTGTGAACTAAAATAAAATCCTAAGGATCTGCCCCCAACCAGCTGACTGAATGGACCCCCTCTTGGCCAAGGGGATACCCTAAAACTGAGTTACTATGAGAAAGGAGGTCAGATATGCCTCATCCTGCCCTCCCTTCCTTCTTGGAGACATCCTTTGTAACTCATGGACTGGCCTAAGGATATGCAAGACAAACCTGCAGGTCCTCAGTTTACACACAAACTATGGCAGGTATCTTATCTCTGATTAACAACTCCTTATCTTAAAACGTTCCAAGCCTATAGACAAAGCTTCATTTCTTTAACCGATTACAAGTCAAAGAGTCTTTAAACTCACCTATAACCTGTAAGCCCCCACCTTGAGATGTCCCGCCTTTTTAGGCCTAACCAATGTACCCCTTCCATGTATTGATTTACGACTTTACGTGTAATTCCTGTCTCCCTGAAATGTATAAAACCAAACTGTAACCCTACTGACACCACTTGCTCAAGGCTTCTTGGGCCTGGCCAAGTCCTCAAATTTGGCTCAGAATAACTGTCTTTAAATTATCATAAAGAGTTTGGCTTCAGTCACGGTCATCCCCCCTGCCCCTGGCAACCACTCATCTACCTTCTATCTCCCTGTAGTCGCCTGTTCTTGACGTTTCATATAAATGGAGCCACAGAGCCTGTGGCCTCTGCGTCTGGCTTCTCTCACGGTGCTGTAGTGTGTCAGCGCTTCACTGCTTTTTGGGCCTGAACCATGCTCCTTGTCATACTGCAGTACGTCCCACTGTGTCTACTGTATGGATGTACGTTTTCTTCATCCATTCGTGAGTTGACGTGCCTTGAGGTTTTTTCCAGTTTTGGGCTATTACGAATAGTGCTGCTATGAACATTCACGTACAAGTTTTTGTGAGGACGTTATGTTTTCATTTCTTTTAGGTATAGACCTAGGCGTAGAGTTGCTGTTTAACCTTTGGAAGAACTGCCAGACTGGTTTCCAAAGCAGCTGCGCTGTCTTACATTCCTGCCAGCAGCGTGCAAGGGTTCCAAGTTCACCATGTTGTAACAGAGGAAATGGCCTGGAAAAAAAAAAAAAGGCCCTGAAAAAATATTTTCTGTCTCTTTAAAACACCCTCCACTCCTTTTTGAGAACTAAAACCTGCACCCCTGCCTCAGGCCAATGGCTGGGAGGGACATGGAAATGTCCTTTGTTCTTTGTGCCACAGGAGGTGGGACAGATCAGAACTGTCAAATGTAGTTGAACAGCAGTTGCCTGAAGCTGAACGGCCTCCCTCTGTCTTATTTTATTTTTGCTCCCTCCCCACTCCCGCTCCCTTTAAAACTTTATTTCTGCTTATGGATAGGAACTTTGGATTTTGAGATAGGAGGCCTCCAGGACAAGTATGGAGCTTTGTGTAATGACATCCTCCTGTGAACTAAAACAAAATTTTAAGGCTTACCCCGCCCACCAGCTGACTGAATGGACCCCCTCTAGGCTAAAGGAATATCCTAAAACTAAATTGCCTGCCCAGGAGGAGGGAGGTCAGACATGCCTCCTCATGTCCCCTCCCTTCTTGGAGACATCCTTTGTAACCCATTAACAGGCCTAAGGGTATTCAATACAAACCAGCAGGTCCTCAATTTGCACAACAAATCTATGTCCAGTGGCTTATCTCTGATTAAGAGCTTCTTATCTTAAAACATTCCAAGCCTCTAGACAAAGCTTCATATCTTTAACCAATTACAAGCCAAAGAATCTTTAAACTCACCTATAACCTGTAAGCCCCCCCACCCCACCACGAGATGGCCCACCCTTTTAGGCCAAACCAATGTATGCCTCCCACGTATTGACTTATGACTTTACCTGTAACCTGTCTCCCTGACATCTATAAAATCAAACTGCAACCCAGCCAGAGTTCACTTGCTCAAGGCTTCTTGGGCGTGGCTCAGGCTCATAGTCCTCAAATTTGGCTCAGAGTAAATCTCTTTAAAATTATTTTACAGTGTTTGGCTTTTCTTTCCGTTGACCCTCCCAACTCTATCATTGTCTTTGTATTACAGCCATCCCAAAGGTATGAACCTGCACCTCGCTGCGGTTTTCATTCGAATTTCCCCAATGACTAAAGATGTTAGGCACCTTTTCATGTGCTTATCAGACATTTATGTACCTGTGCTGGAGAACTTGACCACTTTTTAATTGGGTTTCCTTTTATTACTGAGCTGTAGGAGTTCTGTAAACAAGACCTTTATCAGCTCTGTGACCGGCAAAGCTGTTCTATCACTCTGTGGGTGTCTTTTCACTATCTTGATGGTGCTCTTGGAAACAAAAGTTTTTAATTTTGGTGTAATCCAATTTATATATATTTTGCAGCTTGTGCTTTTGTCCCTAAATTTCTTTACCAAGGACAGTAGTTGACAGACCTCAACACCAGCCCTGGGTTGTTAAAACATTTGTGTTTGAGCCATTTCATGTGAGGCCTATTTATTCCTGTGGTCCAACCCTGGGGTCCCCAACCTTTTTGGCACCAGGGACCCGTGCTGCAAGCAATGGGGAGCGGCTGTAAATACAGACCAAGCTTTGCTGCTGCCCACTGCTATGTCCCCCTCAACTAAGTTTCATGAAAGGCAGTTTTTCCACCAGGGAGGAGGGAGAAGGGAGTGGGGGCAGGGAACATTGAGGCCAGGTCCCTAACAGGCCGCAGATGGGCACCATCCCGGGGCTGGGGATCGCAGGTTTGACCTACACTAATATGTAGGTGTTTTTAGTAAAGGTTTGCTGGCGACCTGTTTGTATTTACATGGAAATGTCTTTAGCCGTAGTCTAGAAGAAAGTTTTGGTAGTGTTTCATTCTGGTTTGAACTGAATTATTTTCTTGAGAATACCCGTTTTGCTTTTCCATTTCATCTCCAGCCTGGCGTTTGCAGCATCTGGGCATGATTCAAACGGAGGCCTCATCGTATGTGTCTAAATACTTGAAAGTTATAAACGAAAATAACAAATGAATCAAAATTTCATTAATTTTTAACGTTTAAGTCGTAAAACATTTTTATGAAAATGAAACGGTCGCTCACCTGTCGCTCAGTAACTGTGCAGGGGCCGCACGGGGCCATCCGTGCGTGTCCGCCCCGCCAACCTCGGGGTGGCGGGAGGGCGACCTCGGGGGCCCGCGGTCCCCCCCAGACGGGCCCCCCAGGCGGTCTCTCCCCGTGCACGCGCGTTTCTGCCTTCCCCGCCCCCGCCCGCGGAAACGCACCGGCGAACGCGGGGGTCGCGCTCCCGGAGAGAGGGCGGTGGGCGGGGCCGAGTCGGAAGCTC
This sequence comes from Avahi laniger, assembly GCA_963575035.1. Lineage (NCBI taxonomy): Eukaryota > Metazoa > Chordata > Mammalia > Primates > Indriidae > Avahi > Avahi laniger. Next base: position 26,640 of record CAUYSK010126765.1, read on the forward strand.
CCCTCCCGCCTCTGCGCTGGTCTCGCGAGGCCCTCCTGCCCTCGCGATACCGGCCTGGGGGCGGGGCGCGCCCTGAGTGGCGCGGGCAGGGGCGTCTCCGCGGGGCGGGGCGGAGCGAATCGTCCGAGGGCGCCATGGCTTCGCTGTGCGCGCTGCTGACCCGCAGCCTCCTGCGGCCCCCGGCCCGCCCGGTGCTGCGGCGCTTCTCCTCGGGTGAGTGCGGGGCCCGGCACCCCCAGGACCCCCGGCACCGGGTCCTGCTCCAGCTCCCAGGGAGGACCCCGCCGGCTCGCGGGGCTGCTGGCGGGCCGTGCGCGGGTCGTGAAGCCCCCACGTCCACCCCTTAGTCCCCGGCCGTGCCCACCAGCTGTGAGCTGCAGCACTGTTCCGTCGCGCAGGACGGGGCCGGGAGCGCAGGCCGGTTTCTTCCCGTGGCGCCTCCCGTCCGGGCCCAGCGAGGCCAGTGCCCGCCCCACCCCTCCCCCGCGCTGTCCTGGGGGAACCTGGGCTCCCGCCCACACCCCAGCCGGCCGAGCGTCCCCTGCCCTCTGGCTCCCTGGGCCGGGGCCGCCTGCAGCCTCCACCGGCTCCAGTGTCTGGGGGAATGTTTGGCCGTGCCTCGGGGCTTACATCCTCGTCTGCCTTCACTCCACACATCCGGTGGACTACCCAGTCATGCTGATCTCACCCCCACTGACCCCTCGGCCGTCATTCTGCACTCCGCTCCGTAGTCGGTCGCTCCTGGGTCTGCTACGTGGCGGGCCGATGGGCAGCACTTCTCACAAAACGCGGCAGGGCCCTGATCCCTGTAAAGAAACTACCCGCCCCCCCAGGACGTAGACGTTCTTTGTCCCTTCAGCTGAACTTTCTTCCTCTCTGCGGCCACTGCATGCCCCCACCCCCAGGCCGAGCTAGCCACCCCTGCAGGTCGGGGCAGTCACCCAAGAACATAGCTGTCCTTGGCCTCTGTCTGCCTCCCTCCCTGCTGTCCACCCAGCAAGGCTGGAGCTCCATCCTGGCAGCAGCCTAGTTCCACGCACCTGGTCGGCGTTCATTCAAAGAGGACATTTCCCTGTCCTTGCTTCAGTAGAGTCCTGGGCATCTTTAGTGCCTTGTCCTGGGAGGAGCTGACCACAGCACCTTAGGAGGAGGAGAGCAGAGCATTGGCCGGCTATGTTCTGTGCTGGAGATTAGTCTTTAACTCCAGGAAACACGCAAACAAGTGTAACAGCAGGGAATGGTGTGTCACTCTGCGTCCACTGACAGGACACATACCTTCCCCATGTCCCAGGTGGATATCTTTGTGAGCGGATACCCTTTTTGCCTTCTCATCCTAGGGACCAAATTTGAGTACATCATCGCAGAGAAAAGGGGGAAGAATAACACCGTGGGCTTGATCCAGCTCAACCGCCCAAAAGCACTCAACGCGCTTTGCAACGGCCTCATTGAAGAGCTCAACCAGGCGCTGGCGGCCTTCGAGGAGGACCCGGCTGTGGGAGCCATTGTCCTCACCGGCGGAGATAAGGCATTTGCAGGTGTGGTGGGCAGCAGCGGTGGCCCCTTGTTTGGGTCGATGTGGGGGGACAGACTTACACTCTGTGACAGCAGACAACTGGAATTTACTTAAATGGAAAGTGGGGGTGCACTTGGGAACTGCCCTGGTGTGTAGCTCCGTGTCTTTGAACACGCGTGTGGGCTCTGCCAGCCAAAGAGGCTCATTCAAAGGGACTCGGGTCCTCGACAGTCCAGCTCTGTGTGTGTTGAGGGTGTAAGTGATGAATAAGTCCAGCATCTCTGGGCCCACCTCGCACCTGTCCTGTGGCCCTCTGTGTCACCTTGTTGGGACACACATCCCCAGTGCCTGCCCGTGGAGCACTCAATGGCTCACGCAGGGTCAGGGCATACAGGACCGGAGCTCTCTGCTGACTGGAACCTCATTTTTTCTCCCAGCTGGAGCCGACATCAAGGAAATGCTGAACCACACGTTCCAGGACTGTTACTCTGGCAAGTTTCTGAACCGCTTGGACGAGCTCACCCGAGTCAAGAAGCCTGTCATCGCGGCTGTCAATGGCTTCGCGGTGAGTGTCGATACTGAGGGTCTCCTCTCAGTGCTTGGGGGAGTTGTGCTGGTCCACGTGGCGTGTGACGGAGATTTTCACGAGAGGAAACATTTCAGCGTCTGGGTTTTTTTTTTTTTTTGAGACAGAGTCTTGCTCTGTTGCCCAGGCTAGAGTGCTGTGGTGTCAGCCTAGCTCACGGCAACTTCACACTCCTGGGCTCAAGCAATCCTCCTGCCTCAGCCTTCCAAGTAGCTGGGACTATAGGCACCACCATGCCTGGCTAGTTTTTTCTATATATTTTTAGTTGTCCAACCAATTTCTTTCTATTTTTAGTAGAGATGGGGTCTCGCTCTTGCTCAGGCTGGTTTCGAACTCCTGAGCTCAAACGATCCTCCCACCTCGGCCTCCCAGAGTGCTAGGATTACAGGCGTGAGCCACTGCGCCCAGCCCAGCGTCTGGTTTTTTGTGGGTGTTCAGCTGCTGGCTTCACCCAACACGCAGGTGGTGGCTTTGGCTCTTGCATGTCATTTTTAACGCTCTTCTGACTTATGCTACATCCACGACCAACTGCCTTTTCTACCATTAAGAGCTGGTTATATGGGCTGCTTGGAAGTGCCGGAGCTGGTTTTATCCCATAGGGAGGAGATGCGTTCCTGTCACATTGTGATTTGTAAGCCAGGGGTCGGCCAGTAAAGCTTTATCGGCACAGCCACTCCTATCTGGACGTGTTCTCTGTGGCCATGTGAGCCATGACCACAGAGCTGAGCAGTCACAGCAGACTGTGGGACCCTTAAGGCCGAAAACACTCACTCTCTGGCCCTTTGCAGAGTAAGTCTGCTGACCCCTGGTGAGCATCATCGACCCCTCATAGACACGTCATCATGACAGTTAACTAACTTTGTGCCGCCCTGATAATATTTGTCCTATCCTGGGCTCTCTCATTTTAATGGAAAATTTAAACAGTGATTTTCTGACTGAGTTCCCTGGTAAGACCACCCTCCTGACACTGATGTGTTTTGCAGCTTGGGGGGGGCTGTGAGCTTGCCATGATGTGTGACATCGTCTATGCTGGTGAGAAAGCCCAGTTTGGACAGCCGGAAATCCTGATAGGGACCATCCCAGGTAAGGAGTGATGCTGTCTCTGGCTTAGACATTTGAAGTAGTTTCTCAGAATCTGCTCATGTCTGGTCACTGCTCCCTCCACACGAGGCTGTATGTGACTGAGCTCAGAGAGTGGCCCTGGGGGCCCCGGGCCATGTCCTGCTCCTACAGTCAGTGTCCGGAGAGGCTGCTCATGTGGCTTTCAACCACGTGGCTGCTGCCCCTGTTGCGCATCCCTGGCGGATCCTCGTGGGTCAGGAGCTTGGAAGAGAACAGGGTGACCCTGGGCTGGCACTGAGAGCGCTGCCTGGTGTGCCTGACGTTCCGTCCACACCCATCTCACTGGCCACGGGACCTCCAGTGGAGCAGGGAGCTAGGCCCTGGCCACCCCAGGGTCTACCTGGCAGACCCGGGAGGAGGGCTGGGCTCAGGGCAGCATGGGCCTGAGGGAGCACAGACGCACCAGGATCAGGGAGACCGGGAAGCTGCTAGAAGGTTTACAGAGAGTCCGGGGAGGGGCCCACAGAGCCGCACACCTCAGTCCTGAGGTCGGGGTAGGGGAGGCACCAGGTGTGGGACCTGAGCTTGGAAAGGGGTTGCCCTGAGGCTTCTGGGCCCCTGGCCTGCCAGCCCCTCAGAGCGCACCCCGGCGCATCTGTGGTGTCTTCTTGACTCACCACAGTGCCCGCCGTGACCATCCTCTCTGCCCTGCAGGCGCAGGAGGCACCCAGAGACTTACTCGGGCTGTCGGAAAGTCACTGGCGATGGAGATGGTCCTCACCGGTGACCGGATCTCAGCCCAGGATGCCAAGCAAGCAGGTACAGGCAGGGCTGCCACAGGAGCAGGTGGAGCCCCAGGCTGCATCCAGGTGTCCCCGTGGGTAATCACACAAGGTTTTAAGTCCAGAGAACCGAGCGACTTGTTGTGGCTGCGTTTTGTTTCTATGTTTTGAAATATATGTACAAAAGAGAAACTAAACCTACACACAGGTGACAGAATAATAACAGGATGGCCCCATTCCCCAAAGCCCCGCACATGTGAGGGACATCTCCAGGCCCCTCGCAGACCGGGCCTCCCCCTGCCCTGTCAGTGACTGTGGCCCCAAGTCTGGCCACCTCTGCCATCCGGTGCTGCGGACGGCATGGCCCGCGCGTCTGAGCACAGTGACCACACTTCTGGGGCCACGCAGCCTCCTCAGAGAGTGCGGGCACCATCCCTTGGCGTATACTCTGAGAGACCTGGCATTTCAGGGCAGGGTGCTCGCAGATGGTCACCAGGACCCAAAAAGAAATAACTGATGCTGTTTCTACATGTCATTCACCACCTCGTTTGTGTTTTAGGTCTCGTAAGCAAGATTTTTCCTGTTGATACGCTGGTTGAAGAAGCCATCCAGTGTGCAGAAAAAATTGCCAACAACTCTAAAATCATAACAGCAATAGCCAAAGAGTCAGTGAACGCAGGTAGGGGCTTCTGCCAGGAAGAAAACGTGGGGGGAGGTCTCCAGGGCTGCACAGGGAGCTGGATGGCTGCACCCTGAGCCTGCCTGGGCAGAGGTGGCAGGATTCTCTGTGCTTCGATTTTAGCCATTTGCAGAGTTCTGGTTTCTGGTCACTGACTCATATGTTCTCCTGAGGTGTCCTGAGCTCTCCTTTGTACCGGGGCCAAGAACTGGGCCAGGCCTGGGAGGTGACAGACACAGTGCTAGGCAGGGGCATGGCCGAGGGGGAGCCGCGGGCCGTCAAGCAGAACCATGGTCTTGCTCATGGGACATCGGGGTACCCCCAGCCTGGGGCTACAGGTGCAGCCCGCACTCAGCCTGCACGAGCACCAGAGCACCGGTGCTGGGGCGGACGCCAGGCTGTGTGTTCCCAGTCTGGGTTCTTTCAGTTCTCTCTCTGCCAGGGAAGAGGCTCTGACCTTCCCCCTCCTCAGAACTGCCTGAGTGTTACCGCACCAGTTTATCTCAGCATTTGCAATGAGATTGTCTGTTGCTCAGTGTTGCCTGTTGAAGAGACGACCCAGCACAGGCATGCGTTACCTCAGGCAGGTGACTCGGCCTCTCCGAGCCCATTTGTCTCAAAAGCGTGGCCGTCCCCGAGAGCCGCACCGTTGGCATCACTCAGAGGCATCGATCGCTGAGCAGCAACAGCACAGTCATGGCTGAAAGCATCACCTGCTGTTGCATGGTTCCCCCAGGAGGCCCTGGCTGCAGGTGTCTGGACGGCAGCACACCTACTTTTCTCTAACCTCAGGGTTGCGCTGCTCCACCCTGCTGAAGAGCCGGCCGGCAGTGAGCCGAGCACCCACGTGTTCTGCAGTCGGGCTGCCATGTTCTCCCTAGTTACTTTCCTGTATTCTCATCGTCGGACAGAGTTCGACGTTTCCCTTCCATCTGCTTCCTCATGCCCGTCCCTCTTGGGCCCTGAGCCACTGAGCGTGATGCTTGGAGCCCTGAGAGGGGAGATGCCTGGCAGATACCCAGGGCCGGGCTCCCCAGCCACACTGGAGCGCAGCACAGCTGCATGTATGGTCAGTGGGGAGGAGTCCTGCACTCCCACACCTGAGGTCTGGGTTCTTAACTCCGGGGCTTGCTCTTTCAGCCTTTGAAATGACGTTGGCGGAAGGGAATAAGCTGGAGAAGAAGCTCTTCTACTCGACCTTCGCCACGGTGAGTGAGCAGCGCCCGTGGGAGAGCCAGGCATGCTCTGGCCACAAGTTGCTGGCATTATTCTGTTAGATTGTGTCGTTAAATAGCATTTCCCTTCGGTCAGAACAGCTAGCTTCCCTCTAGCTGGCTCAGATGTGTCTACCAGTGGCCTTGAGTTAGCAAAAAGTACGGTCTGTGGAAGTTCAAAAGCATGGAACACTTTGCAGGGTTATTTCCTTCTATAAAACATCTGTGAGTTGCACCTTCACCAGCTCCTTTGTTTAAAATGCAGTTCAAGCAGGGTACAGTGGTGCACTCCTGTAATCTCAGCTACTGGGGAAACTGAGGCAGGAGGATTGCTAGAGCCCAGGAACTGAAGTCCAGCTCAGGTAACATAGCAAGACCCTGTCTCTTAAAAAAAAAAAAAAATTTTAAATGTAATTCATTTTACTTGTAATTTTTCTGGATCATTCCAATTATTTGGAATATGGTTCAAATGTCTCATAGTACTATAATCTGAAGCTTTAGACCAATATTTTCTAAGATTTCTGCCAGTGACTTAACAGGAAATGATTCTCCTAATTGCCATTATAGTTCATCTCTTTTATCACAAAGTCATATCTGGGTGTTTTATAAAAGAAAGATAGAAAATGGTTTGGTTCTTAAGGAAGGAGTGCAGAGGCCTGTGTGTGCTCGGCGCAGGGGGGTGCGGGTGTAGTTGAGTTCTGACACCCCCTGACCCTGAGGGTGGCGCCTGATGCAGGTCATGGCTCAGTGAGTGGTCCAGGGTGCGCATCTGAGGCTCTTAGATGTGTTTATCGGACACCCGTGGTGGTTCCTGAGTGAGCTGGTGCCAGGGGTGGGGCGGGGGGGGCAGTGATGGGAAAATCCCATTCTTGGGCCCTGCCCAGATGAGTCAGGAGCCTCCTCCCCTGCCAGCCCCCCACAAGCCTGGAGAGAGGCCCTGGCAGGTGTTGGGACCCAGTGGGGAGCCTGAGCGTCCCCTTTGGCCTCTCCCTTCTCCAGGATGACCGGAAAGAGGGGATGGCTGCGTTCATAGAGAAGAGAAAGGCCAACTTCAGAGACCAGTGAGAGCTGCTGCTGTGGCCTCGCACCTCTGCCTGGAGGAGAAGCAGCTGTCGGTTTGGGGAGGAAGTTAATTGTCCTCTCAGGGCAGCGTCAGTTGCCACTTCTCTGCAGCTGCGTGGAGCACGGCTGGCCAGCCTCACCCGGCCACCATGAGCGTCAGGTCTGGAGAGCGTCAACACTCCAACCAGGGCCTGTTCTAGATGGAAAGCCTTGCTGAGGAGCCTTCAGCCCAGCAGCGAGCTCGCTGTGCCCAGGTGGAGGCAGGGCCTGGCCTGTGCGCAGTGGGACCGTGGCTGCTCAGAGGGAAACTCGCCGTCTGCTGGCTCTACACAGATGCTCCGCCGATTAAAATGACTGCTTCAGATCACACGGTGCCTTCGTTCGTCTCTAGAGGCTGAATATTCTGTCGCCTTAGTTGATTCTTAACCCTTGTTTTTTCGATGTAAATGAAAACATTAAAACCAAACAGAAGGTTATGCCATAAGCTGCCCACGCCACACTCCCAGGGAACCCTGTGAACTGCTGGGCTGGTGCCTCCTGCAGACTGCCTTGTGCCCAGACACACACATTTCTGCGTGTGTACGCATATATGTGCACACACGGACACACGCCCTTGTGTATGCACACATGCATTCATGTACTTATGTACACGCACGCTCATGTGCACTCGTACATGTGTACTCATGCACACACTTGCACTCATACATACACTAATGTGCACGCATACATGCATTTGTGTACACGTGGACACGCCCTCATGTATGCACACATGCACTTCTGTACGTGTGTGCTCATGCACACACGCACTCATACACTAATGTGCACACATACATGCACTTGTGTACACGTGGACACACGCCCTCATGTATGCACACATGCACTTCTGTACATGCATGCTCATGTGCACTTGTGCATGTGTGCTCATGCACACACACTCATACATACACTCGTGCACACATACCAAGTACACAGTGCATTCACGTATATATGCTTGCATTTAATGCACACATGCACTTGTACACACGTGCTCATGTGCACAACACACATGCACATGTGCACAGGCATATGGTTCTGTTTTCTTTTTATAGAAATGGCATCCCATGCCCACTTCTGCGGAGTCCTTTGCACACAAGAGCGCACCGTGGTTTCTTGCTCCTGTCACGGGAGCTCCTCACTCCCTGTTTTGCTGTTCTGTTTGCTGACACACACCCAATATAAACTTCCCATCTTGACCGTTCTTCGTGCACAGGTCGCGGCATCAAGCACATTCCTGTGCAGCCATCTCCACCATCCGCCGAGCTTGTCTGTCTGCCCAGATGGAAGGTCTCCCCGTCCGACACTCCCCCAGCCCCTGGCAACCCCCTTCTACCTGCCATCTGTGGGTTTGACTACTCCAGGACCTTACGTGAATGCTGTCTGTCCTTGTGTGTCAGGCTTGTCACTGAGCACGGTGCCGTGGCCTGAGTGTGCCCCTCCCACCCCTCATTCCTGTGCTGACACCCTAACCCGGCCGTCTGGTAGGAGGTGGAGCCTTTGGGAGGGCGGTGGGTTCCCTTGTAGAAGGCCCGAGAGAGCTCCCTTGCCCCTCCCACCTCAGGGGACACCGGAGAAGGTGCTAAACGGGGGAGTTCTGTGAACCGGAGGTGGGCCCTCACCTGGCACCCACCTGCTGGCCCCAGGACTGTGCGAACCAGGTGTGTGGTGTTCGAAAGCCACAGGGCGTGGTGCTGCGTTACAGCAGCCCGAGCTGAGACAGCATCCTCGAGGTTCCCTCACGTGCGTCACGTCAGCATTTCGTTGCCTTTCCTTGCTGAGCGTGTTCCTACCAGCCTGGCGTCTCATACCAGGAACATGCCAGAGTTCACTTACTCCCGTGGTGCTGGGCATTTAGATTGCGTCCTGTTTCTCCTCAGAACTGCCATGGATGGCACTGTGGTGACCACTGCTGATGTCACACTCCCAGGAAGCACGCCTGGGCCTCCAGATGGGTGTTGCCAGCAGGAGGGCAGGCGGGGCCTCCTCTCCCGGCCTCTCTGCTCTCCCGGTTGGGGTGGGACTGAGGTTGGGGCATTTGCTCAAGACGTGTTCCCAGGGTGGCCAGGCCTGAGTGAGGCCCTGGAGTCCACTGTCCAGTGGGTCCCGAAGCACATAGGTGCCAGCAACGGTAGTGCCTGGTGCCATCGGCCACAGGAGGTTCGCAGACCTAGAACTCAGAGTCAGCAGGAGACACACCCTGGGAGTTGCCACCTTCCCACCAAGGCTCCTCTGGTGGCTTTGGGCTCCAGGAGAGCATTCCCTGTCCCCCAGTCGCTGCGCGGTGGCGGGTGGCCAGTGGCCTTGGAGACTGGGTGGCCCCTCCCCCATAGCGCACGCCTGCTGCTCATTCTCACCTCACTGCCTGGCTCAGGATGCTGAACCCGCTGTCTCAAACTCAGTTCTACAGCAGGTGTCAGTGGGTGAAGACCCACGTCCCACAGCCGGGGGGGCCATGGGTGGAGGGGACAGTTGCTGCCCCTGGTGGGGGCTCCCAAACCTCAGAGCAGCCTCCGGGGGCTGGTCCTGGTCGTCCTCAGGGGCTTGACTGGTGCCAGCTACACGCCAGGGCAGAGGCTGCCTGAGTGAAGGTGCTGGGGCCTGACAGACCCCACAGTGGGACCGTGGCATGTCTGGACCGTGTTCAGGAAGCACCATGTGACGCCAATACTCAGCTTTTGGAGCTGAACGTGTTCGTTGTGTTTATAAACCGAGCTTCCCCTCGTCTTGTACTGGGAAGATGAAGCTTTGGGGACACCATGGTCACTCGCCACCCACAGGCTGGAGCAGAAGCTGCCCTGGGGGGCTGCAGTGCCCAGCACCCACCACGGTGCCCAGCCCGGCCCCCTCTGCCCTGTGTGTGCCAGGCCGAGTGGCCCACCGGACTCCCCCGCAGGACGGGCTCCCGGGCCAAGCAGCTCAGCGTGGACATCTCTGTTTTTTCAGGATTTTCACTGTGGTTTTGTTGTCTTTCACACACACAGTAATTTCCAGAACCTTCCGAGAGCTTCCAGGCCTGCAAACATTTCATGTCACTGCAGGCCGAGGGCTAAGGCAGCAGCATCGGCCATACAGCCTGGTGTCCAGTGGAGAAGTGGCAGATACTGGGCTCTGTGGAAGAGCCACCCCCAGCCTCCCGGGAAGCAGGCGGCAGCTGCAGCCCGGCCAGAGGTCAGGACGCTGTTGTCCTGCGCAGGGGCAAGGAGGAGATGGGTGGATGACCCCCAGGTGTCCTGGCACTCCGTGCACGACCGGGAGGCTGGGCTGCTGGGGCTCCTTGGCCGCCTCCAGGGCTGCCCCGTGACCCTACCGCAGGCCAGTGTCCCCCCACAGGCCATGTCAAGGACATTGGCTGAAAGCTCAAGTCCAGCTGCCCAGCACTCTAGCCCACCCCCCCATACCTCCCTGACACCCACCCCTCCCCAGGGTCCCCCCCGTCCCCTCCCCAGGCCAACATCTGCCCTGGGGGGCAGAGGTGACCCTTGGTCAGGGGGGGCTATTTCCCGGGCCCCTCTCAGGACTGATCAGACGCTTGACCCCAGGACCCTCCCCAGACAACCTGCCCTGGGGGCTGATCCGGGGTTGTCTATAGTTTCTTTTTTCCAGGGGGTCCTGGTCAGGGCTCCATGTGTGGACACTGCTGGGGAGCTGCCCCCTGCCTGGTTAAGCCAGACAGCTTCTCCTGCCACCCTCATCTTCCTCCCCACAGGGGCTAGTCAGCATTCAGTCTAAGGCTGTCCTCACTCAGACCTGTTGGTACTGAGCTCAGGGGGGCTACTGGCTCCCCAAAGAGTGGTACCCCCACCCTAGATGAATCCTCCAGTGGGAAATAAGGCCTGGGGGCTGGATTGAGGCCTGGAACCTGGGGCTGCACAGGGGCCTGTGGCTGGATGGGGACCTGGGGCTGGACGGATGGGGATCTGGGGCTGCACAGAGGCCTGTGGCTGGACAGTGACTTGGGGCTGGACGGGGACCTGGGGCCGGATGGGGACCTGGAGCTGGAGGGGGACCTAGGGCTGGACGGATGGGGACCTGGGGCTGGATGGATGGGGACCTGGGGCTGGATGGGGACCTGGGGCTGGATGGGGACCTGGAGCCGGACGGGGACCTGGGGCCGGATGGGGACCTGGGGCTGGATGGGGACCTGGGGCCGGACGGGGACCTGGGGCCGGATGGGGACCTGGGGCTGGATGGGGACCTGGGGCTGGAAGGGGGCCTGCGGGGGGAGGGTGGGGGGCCTGGGGATGGCGGGGTGGGGGGGGGTGGGTGGGGGGGGGGGGGGTGTGGGGTGTGTGGGGGGTGGGATGTAGTGTTATTTATGTGTGTGGTGTGGGTTGGGATTGTTTGTGTATGGGAGTGAC
>CAUYSK010126771.1:0-24647 GCA_963575035.1 Avahi laniger
AGCCTTCACCAGTATATAAGCCTGTGCTTGTCTTGCTTCGGAGTCTTCGCCTTTTGTATTTCCTATAGTCTGCCCCATTAAAACGCTGTTGGAAGAACTCCGAGTGTTGCGTCCTTCTTGCTGGTCAGGACGGCGTGACACCCCACCCCTTATCAATTTCTATATGATTTTCCATTTAATTTGCTAATGAGATCCCTTTCATCTATAAAGAAACAGGACTTTGTAATTGCACATATCAAAGATATTTAGCCAAATAAAATTGGTGTTGATTGGGAAAATGGCTATAAAACAAAGTCCATGATCTCCTTGTTTAAAAATATTCAGAGATATCTGCACACACTGATTCTACTGACCACTCCATGGGCCTCTCTTCCCAGCTAGGGGAGAAAAAACATCAAGAGCTACAGTTTATGGCATCACAGACTAGGGCGGTATACCTTTTATCCCATTCCATTTGGTACAGATGTACTAGCCGTACACTCTGCGCTAAGCTAGTTTTAAAAACAATGCATCCTCCAGTCCCTCTATTCTGTCTCAGATTTCACTAAAGAATCACTGGACAAGTGATGACTAGTCTATACTACCCACCAAAGCACAATCTATTCCACTGTGACAGTGGACATTAATAAAACTCTAAAAAAGCATATGAATTCTCAAAAAAATGGTCTCTGATAAAAGAAAGGAAATAAATATATTGAAAAGAAATCCCCCATGTTTATCACAGCACTATTCACAATAGCCAAGATATGAAATCATCCTAAGTGTCCAACAACAGGTAAATAAAGAAAATGTGGTATGCACACACACACACACACACACACACAATGGAATACTATTCAACCATAAAAAATGAAATCTTGTCATTTACAGCAACATGGATAAGCCTAGGGGACATTATACTAAGTGAAATAAGCCAGGCACAAAAAGACAAATACTGCATGTTCTCACTCATGTGGGAGCTAAGAAAGTTTATCTCAAGGAGGTAGAGAATAGAATGGTGGTTACCAGAGGCTGAGAAGGGTAGTGGGCACCAGGAGAGGAAGAGAGGTTGGTTAATGGGTATAAAAATATAGTTTGATGGCATAACAGAGTCACTACAGTTATCGACAATTTACTGTATATTTCAAAATAGCTAGAAGGGAAGACGTGGAATGTTATCAACACAAAGAAATGACAAATGTTCGAGGTGATGGATACCCCAATTACCCTGATTTGATCATTATATGCATATATATGCACATTATATGCATGTATCAAAATATCACATGTATACCATAAATATATATACTATGTATTAATAAAAAGAATGGTCTCTAAATGCAGATCAGAAATGAAGAACTTAAGCATTTATCACTGTGTAATGGGGTCAGCCTCCATTGTGGATTGTGAAATGGATCTATTAGAACAGTTTTCTAAAAGTACTGAAAAAAATTGGGGCCTGAGACAACTTGATTCCACTTACCATGTTCACACTGCCCCCATTAATGCCAGGAGAGTCCTTTTCCTCCTGCTTTTCCTAGCTATTTTATCCACTACCTGACCTCACTCCACATCTTCTTCCTTCCACTATTTTCTGTAACACCAGAGTGAAAGAACACATGTATCTTTCTGTAGCTACATTTTTCCTTAAAAAATGAATAATCACTTGAACATTTAGATCACAAAGCATATGACAGATCTGATTATCAGCAAAATGATCAACAAAGTCTTTTTTAAGGTGATCATGCATTCATCAACCAGGGATCTGGCCAACGCAGTGAGTTGACTACGTATTTAGATTTCAGTCTCAGGACTCAATTGATTTCTCTTATCACTTGCTTCCTCTCCCCCATTGACAAAAGGTGTCACATTTTTTCTTCACCACTGTTTCACCTAGGACTCCAATTACTCAGAATCTGTTAGAATTTCTACACATTAAAAGATCCACAATCTATCAGCAAAACAAATATCGGTTTTTCCACTGCTAAATTTGGTTCTCAATTTAATTTCTACCATCTAATGATGACATGTACAATTTTTGTTCTGTTGTTTGTCTGCATACAAAAGAACCCCCAAAATCGAAGTCTTCGTCAGGCACAGTGACTCATGCCTGTAATCCAACACTGTAACATTGAGGCAAGAGAATCACTTGAGCCCAGGAGTTTGAGACAAGCCTGAGCAACACAGAGAGATCCCATATCTATAAAAAATAAAAAAAATAGTCAGGCATAGTGATGTATACCTATAGTCCCAGCAACTGGGGAGGCTGAGGTGGCAGGACCGCTTAAGCCCAGGAGTTCAAGGGTGCAGTGAGCTATGATCACAACATTGCACTCCAGCCAGGGAGACAGAGTGAGACAGACAGACAGGAATGAATGAATGAATGAATAACTATTAAAGTCTAGTTTAACATCTTAGATTAAATTTAACATCTCCTAGATTTTATTCTATTCATTTAATTACCCTTTGTTGCTAAAATACTAGAAAATAGAGCAGGTTTCTCAGCAACTGAGCCCTAATTTAGAATCTGTAAGAAATGAATAGATTTGGCTAAGAGGACAACAACATTTCGCATTAGACATGGTGAGTTATAGTCTAGGTTATAATTTTCAATGTGATTAAAAGCTTTAAAGAATCTTGACAGTGGTTTGGAATGAAGTAACAGCTGTAGTATCGTAACATTACAGCTATTGCTCTGTGTCATCAGAAATCTCAAAATGGCTAAAGATTACATTAAATTTCTGTGAGTATAATAATGACATAATTTGATGCAGATTAGATGGTAAAAGGTTGTTAATAGATTCTGTCATCCACATTACCTGTAATAAATCAAAAAGAAACCAGTAAAATGTCACCAGTCAGTATAATAGATGATCAATATTTTAACAAAAATGAAGACAGACAAGAGAGTCATTCTTGAAAGAGGGGAAGCGGGGAAGGCAGGAGAGAAGACAATGAATTCTGAATGTAGAATGTGACATTCTAAACCACTGCCCCAGCAAGATCTTTTCATTTACATAGGAAAATTCTATTATAAACCCTAAGTTAGGACAGAAGATTATATCAATAGACTAGTTTATGAAATGATTTCAATAGTGGGGGGTATTATTCCATAGCACAATTGGATTAGTGACAAAGGAAGGCATTAGGAAAAAAAGGCCAGTTAGGTCAAAGTACAAAAAATATACAGATGAACTAATAAACTCATTTGTGTAAACTAGGAATAGGAAATCACAAATGAATTAAAGTTAATGATCTTGTCTAGCCCCATAGAAAATACGAAAGAAATATAACACAAGGTCTAGGATCCCTAATGATTTTTAGAGCTGGAATGTGACATAAACAAAGAAGGAGAACAGCATATCATTCTGGGTCTAATAAACAAATGAGAACAAAAGGAGGCGTTTTGCTGATACAAGTAACTGGGCAATAAGACAACCTAGAGATACTGCATGGAATGCTCCCTGGAAAACCATCTTATCAGGATCAAGCACCCATCCCTAAGGTGCACGCAACAAATGTGTTTAGGCCACCTTCAATCACAGCATTCACACCCACTGAAAAGGTAACCCATATTCTCTTAAGGATCATCAGTCCTTGAATGGTTGTCACTCAATAGTTATCACAGTGAGGAGTTGTCATAAGTCTGTGTGTGTGAACACACACGCACACACATGCACGTGCACTGTGGGGAGAAGGAGTCCTGATACCTGGGAAGATACACCAGAGGAGGACTCATCCTTAACCTCTCCTGATACCCCCTCCAAGCTTCCACACATGAGAATATGACGGGCCCATGTCCATGACATACAATCTGAGTTAAGTTCATGCCCACTGGGTTTCCCTCTCGTATGCCCTCTCTGATTTACATTTGATCGCTACTTGGCATTGCCCCATTCCTTCCTTGTTATGAAATTACTCTTTAACTGCCATTTGTCCTTTTTTTTTTTTTTAGTGTTTTTCTGATTTTTAAGAATCTGAAATGTGATGTAATGATTATTACTCTCCCACTTAGTAACCAACTGTCTTTCAAGACTACCATTACTCCAGCCAAGACATGAAAACAATCTAAGCGTCTGTTGATGGATAAATTGATAAAGAAAATGTGGTATATATACACATATGTGTGTGTTTATATATGTGCGCAGGTGTGTGTATGTGTGTGTGTGAACACACAAAAGAATATTATTCGGTCTTAAATAAGAAGGAAGTCGCCCAGACCCAGTGCTTCATGTCTGTAATCCCAGCACCTTAGGAGGCCAAGGCGGGAGGATCACGTGAGCCCAGGAGCTTAAGACCAGCCTGGACAACATAGCAAGACCTCATCTCTACAAAAAGATAGAAAAATTAGCCAGGCATGGTGGTGCACTCAGGAGACTGAGGCAGGAAGATCGCTTGAGCCCAGGAATTTGTGGTTGCACTGAGCTATGATGATGGCACTGCACTCCAGCCTGGGTGACAAAGCTGGACCCTATCTCAAAAAAAAAGGAAATCCTGTCATTTGCAACAACATGGATAAACCCACAGAACATTATTCTAAGTGAAATAAGCCAGCACAGAAAGACAAATACTACATGATCTCACTTAAAAATAGAATCTAAAAAATTCGCTCATAAAAGCAGAGAGAAGAATGGTGGTTGCCAGGGGCTAGATGGTTGGGAAAATGTTGGTCAAAAGGTACAAAGGTTCAGTAATGCACGATGAACAAGTTCTAAAAATCTAATGCACAGCATGATGACTACAGTTAATACTATATTGTATACTTGAAAATTGCTAAGAGTTGATCTTAACTGTTCTCACCACATACAAAAAAATCATAACTGTGAGGTAACAGATATGTTAATTAGCTTGACTGTGATAACCACATCAAAACATCACATTGTACACTTTAAATATATACAATTTTTATTTGTCAAGTATACCTCCATAAAGCTAAGGGGGAAAAGACTACCATTATTCCTAATTAAATGATCTTCCTTGATTTATTATCAACTTGATTTATTTTTATAAAATCATAAATAAAGTTCATTAAATACAGTAAGAAATAAAATCATTACTTTCATTGCAAGAAAGGATATTCTTTAAAGTTAACAGTCCACTTAGTGGTAGCAGCCAACATTTATTGAGCACTGTGTATATGCCATGCACTGTTCTAAGTGCTTTATATGTATCAACTTAATTAATCCTCTCACAACAACCTTATGAGGTGAGGTTACTATTGCCCCATTTTACAGGTGAGAAAACTGAGATATACAACATGTCCAAGGACACACAACTAATAAGTGAAAGCCAGGATCCAAACCTAGACCGTTTCTAGAAAGGGATTTATAATTCAAAACCAGTCACTTTGGATGGAATAAAAATGTCCTACAATTAGTTAATATTTATGGAGTGTTCATTTTATCTTTTCAGCATAAGAAACCGCCAAAGAAGGAACAATCCTTCACTGTATTAACTGAAATGCTTTGGGCACAATAACATTCATGTTCCCCCTGCTGCCCTTCCTCTGCAAGAGCACAGTTCACAGTGCCCCAGCTCCCCTACAACTAAACCCCAAGAAGAGAATCACATTGGGAAGGGTTTTCGTAAGGATCATAAAATAAATATGCTTCATGGAAGCATTAATGAGAGAAAGCTGGAATAAAAAAAGGATCAATAATACTTATTTTTTTCCTATAGACTTTGGCTTTCTGTCACCAAAAGTATTATCTCTGAAGCAAAATTGCAGGAACTACCCCAGATCCCTGGGAGTTCAGGAACTACCCAGAACTCACATAGAGAAGGCTCTACACGAGTTGCCATCAAATAACTGAGGGACACACAGGAACTCTGGCTTTATGGAAGAACTGACAAAATTCTATTAATAAAAGAACAACATAATTAGCAATTAAATTATAAAGTCTGATTAACTGGTACATACCATCAGTGGCACCTGGGGTTGGTAGAGAATGCAATAAACAGAAACAATTAGTTAAAAAGAATGAGTTTCTAAGTCTCAGTTTCCTCATATGTAAAATGTATATTTTAATAATAGCTATGCAAATGGCTCAATATGAGAATTTAATAAAATTAAATAAGAACTGGTAAATGTGTTTTACAAGATTAAATATTAATTAAATATATAACATAAAAACTGAGAATGAGGCTGGGCATGGTGGCTCACATCTGTAATCCTAGCACTCTGGGATTCTGAGGTAGGAGGATCACTTGAGCTCAGGCATTCAAGACCAGCCTGAGCAAGAGCGAGACCCCGTCTCTACAAAAAATAGAAAAAAATTAGCCGAATGTGGTGGCTGTAGTCCCAGCTACTACAGCGGCTGAAGCAGGAGGATCACTTGAGCCCACAGTTTGAGGTTGCAGGGAACTATGGTGACGCCATTGCACTCTACCCAGGGCAAAAGAGTGAGATTTTGTCTCAGAAAAATAACCGCACCCCCCCAAAAAGAAAAAAATCATCAGAATCATGTTGAGCAAAAAAATACAAAAAAAAAAGAAGAAAACAAAAAACTGCAATTGAAATCACCAGCACTCTTATGACCTACCATAACAATCTGAAAAAATTAATGTATTCTCCTGTGTTCCAATACAGGAAAAATTATTGAACAGATGTTATCATATTGTTGATTGGATTATCTAGATAGGGACCTTTAAAAATTCTCCAGAAAAACTGAAGTTCAAAAAAAACTATTCCTCACCCCTTCCCAAAAAAGTCTTTATGTAATTGTAAAGAAGTCTTTCGGTTTCATATCCATTACATATTTATTATTCTCATTCTATCTACTACAAAGAAAACAGATACTATTCTATTATAAGAAAGAGAAAACCTAGTCGGGGAGTACAGGAAATCCCAAATCTTCTGATCCACAACCTTACTCTTTTTTAAAATTTTTATTATTTATTTATATATTTTTAGAGGCAGAGTCTCATTCTGTCACCCAGGCTGAAGTGCAATGGTGTAATCATTGCTCACTGAAGCCTCCAACTCCAGGGCTCAAGCAATCCTCGGTCCATAACCTCCCAAGTAGCTAGGATCACAGGTGTGGGCCACCATGGCTGGCTAATTTTTCTATTTTTTTATAGAGACAGGATCTCGCTATGTTGCTCAGACTGGTCTCAAACTCCCAGCTCAAGTGTTCCTCCTGCCTCGGCCTCCCAAAGTGCTGGGATCACAGGCATGAGCCACCACACTCAGCCAACCTTACTTTTTTACATTAACCCAAGCTAGCTACCAAAAAAATAGTTTCCTCATTTTCATGACTCTCGTTTTTGTTTGATCTAGCCTTTCTGATAATGTCTGCCTCAGTTAAACAAAACTAATGTCATGTTTTTCAAGTATTTTAGCCTTTTAAGTAATCCCATTAGTCAAAGCAGACAGCCCAATTTCTAAAATGAGTCCCATGAAACATTATACAAATTCCAATCTATTATAAATGAAGTATAATTTTAATTTAATGAAACAATATGAATTGACATTTAAAAGCCCAAAATACACTGTATTTAAAAATTAATACATCTAAAAATACTTAGGGACATCACCCCATAAGATCTGGCAACCTCACTGAACAACAAGCAATAGAAATATCTGGAAAAATATTACATTATTTAAAAGTTTTCATATACCCACATAAAATACAAATGTCACCTCAGAATTTCAGAGAGGGCTGAGTCTATTGGAGATAAAATGAATTTTAAATTTAATCTTTCCATAAGTGAATTTAGCATCTTTACATCTGTGTAATATTTGATGGGTCTCATTCTATAAACTAGGCTCTTCTGTTTTGGCAAACAGAATAGCCTAAAAGTCTAAAATGCCTGAAAAACATTATTTTAACTTTGTTTACATCTGATTGCAATATCTCCATTGTACTAGCTGGTTTGTTTCAGTATAGAAGAGTTTGATTAACTTTATTTCAAACAAAAATAAAAGATTAAGGCAGTGGCAAGGGCATATCATGGCTCACAGAGATACTATAAAAACTCACAGTCTAAAATCACAGAATTTTTAAAACTAGAAAGGATCATTGTAACAAGGAAATACTTTGGAACCCATTTCTCCCACTGATCCAAATAATACAATGATTTTTTTCTTTCACAAAGTTCCTAACTGAAATTATATCTACAGAGCAAGACACAGGCATCCCCATGTCGGAAAGTTAATGTAGAAATTCCCTTTGCTATTCCACATTTGAATATACAGTTCCAGCACAATTGTTCACAAAGAGAACATCTAAGCTTTTGCACATCTGTGTTTTGGCCAAGCAACGAGTTTGATTTGGTTTTGTCAATTAATTTATCGGCTGTTCAGCTGAACAACAGCCTCAATCCTCTGGGCAGCAACAACTAAATACAAGGAAAACCTGAGCACACCACTTGCTTTAAGAAATCTTGGAAAAAATCCTGTCAAACTACAAATCCATTACTCTTTAGGCAGTCACTCCAGTCTCCCCAGATCTCCTATTTCACTCACCACACATGGGCATATATACTCGTATGTCACCCATGTTCTCCTGGCTTATCCCTACTGTCCTAAGTCCTAAAAGGTTAACATGCAGAATGACTTTGTAGTTAGTTGATCTACACACTCAGACTTTCTTTAAATATTTCCTAATTTTAAAAAGTGGACAGAGCATGGGCTTCATGGGTGTTTCTTGAGCCAAACTCAGAAGAGCAATCCCTTTCTTCAAGAAGAGCTGTCCATCCAAGATCTGTCCTTTCACCCTTCCTGGCTAACCTCATTCTGGCTTATTCTAATATCCTTCATTTGTGTAGAGTGGTTTTGAAGAACCCACTCAGAATCTTCAAATGTTTTACTATAAGTATGTGCCTACTTAACTTCATTTAAAGGCAGGTAGAGCTCACCACTACTTTTTTTTGTCACTGCCAGAAATAATGTGAACTACATGTCCTATTAAGCTTTCACAGTTTCAAATTAGGCTACTGCAATTTTTGAAGTCGATATACTATGATAATTTTTACTGTCAGCCCATAGTATTTTCAGATAAGTGTAGCCATTCATGGGAGAATATTTCTGACATCTAATAATGCAGCAAGTTGGAGTTAAAATTTATTACATGCCATCTCCCAATGCCAAGTCCCAACTATATGACTTCATTTCTACACTGACATTATATTTGTTGTCAAAAAAACTTCACATATTTCCTTAATCAAGGAAATAAAAGGATCCAAATTTGGAATATTTTATATATTTAATAGAATAGGCATATTCACAATAGGAAAGGCTAATAAGTAAGCAAGTATTATCCCAATAAAATGTTCTTGTGTAATCAAATTATAGTCAAGGTTTTAAATTTTGATTTACTTTATTATTTGACCTAGTCTATATCCCAAGGAAAAACAATACATCTTCATGTTTGAATATTATAAAGATACCAAATAGAGAAATAAAATTAAAATGACCTTAGATATGAGAAGAATTAGCTTCACCAGCACTTAGAAAATATTTACATTGTACATTAGAGTTCATGGTTTCTTCATTCAATAAATATTTATTATGTGGAAGAGACAGTGTCAGGTGCTGGGAATACTGCTGTGAACCAGAAAAATTTGCTTCCTGCACTTACGAAGTTTCCTGTCTGGAAAATTTACTATCAATTCAGTTTAACAAGTATTTATCAAGCATCTGCAATAAACCAGCACCATGTTGACTCATTTGAGGATATGAAAAAGCTAACATAGGATCCTTGACTTCCTTTCCATGTCTCTGGAAATAAAAAGTTTATATAAATGAAGTGCTTTTAGAAAACAATACAAACTGACTGTTGGTTACTATAAATAAAAATCACAGAATTTGAACATTGTTTCTGAATCCTTTTGGTAATGAGATATGCTATGTGAAGTTCTAAGAGTCCAATCTAAAAGACTTTCATTTTAGGCAAATCTTCAAAAACCCCACAATATAGCAAAGAAGAAAAAAAATTAGTAGTATTCTATTTCATGAGTACATTGTCAAATGCGGATCTCTTTTTTTCCTATTTAGGGTAAATAAAATATTTGTTACGTCCTCAAATACATAAAGCATTATTGAACACCCAGTCTAATTTTCTTGTTTGTTTTTATTTTGCTTTTTATTAAGTCATATGGAAAGTAGATACTGCATCTGAACATTTAAATTGACTTATGTTAAGCTCAGAAAAGAGCCGGCTGGCTAATTGTCTCAGAGCAGAAGACTAAAAATGAAAAGCCTGGAATCTTTTTCTGAGTGTCTCACAAACTCTCCTGAGAGGAACATGGAAATTATCCAAAGATTTTTGTTTAAGTAGCTTTGGAAAAAATAGTGGATCTGTTAAAGAATAATCTATTTTTAATAACAAAATCAAAGCACTAAGGAAAGTAAGTTTACAAATTATTTTGATTTAGATAATAGACATAAAGTTAGAAATAATTTTTAAAAAATCATTCCACTACTGTGGAAAACAGTTTGGCTGTTCCTTAAAAAGTTAAATATAGAATCACCATATACCTTACAATCCCAGTCCTAGGTATGCCCAAAAGAACTGAAAACAGGTACTCAAACAAGTACATGTACACACGTGTTCACAGCAGCACTATTCACAATAGCCAAAAGGTGAAAACAGCCCAAATATCCATCAATGAATGAGTGGATAAACAAAACATGGTATACACACATAGTGGAATATTATTCAGTCATAAAAAGGAATGAAGGACTGATACATGCTACAAAGTGGATGAACCTGTAACACATTACGCTAAGCGAAAGAAGCCAGACACAAAGGTCACATATTGTATAATTCCATTTATATGAAATATCCAGAAATAGATAAAGCCATAGAGAGAGAATTCAAGTTGCTGGTTACCATAGGCTAGGGGAATCGGGTAATGGGAAAAACTGCTTATTGGGTAAGGAATCTTAATTTGGAGTGATGGAAATAGTTTGGAACTGGATAGAGGTGGTGATCACACAACACTGTGAATATACTAAATACTACTGAATTCTTCACTTCAAAATGGTTACTTTTATATCATGTGGAT
The DNA here is from genome assembly GCA_963575035.1 of Avahi laniger. Lineage (NCBI taxonomy): Eukaryota > Metazoa > Chordata > Mammalia > Primates > Indriidae > Avahi > Avahi laniger. The sequence continues at coordinate 10,990 of CAUYSK010126771.1, forward strand.
TTCATCTCAATAAATTATTTTTTTAATGCTATATAACTCAAACTTCTGATGACACAGAGAACAGTAATTTTTGGAAGAATATAGCCATTGACAAGTCTAAGTTTAAAAGTGATCCCAAATAGACACTGAATGTAGAACAGTTTTAAGAATATCTTGAATAATTTATTTTGTTTATATCTTTTCTTTATATGTATACTTCAGTGTGATAAATCATAAAATTTGTGTCTAAATAAATCTCAAAAAGTTCTTTCAGTACATAAAAAATAAATATTTAAGTAATAAGAAAAAACTTATTTTGATTTAAAATAAACATTATTTTCACTTGTACCTGAAATTTTTAAAAAATCAATGATGCTACTTAAGGAGAATATCTTGTTCAGGTTATGTAGATCAATCGTTGGCATAGAGACAGTTTTTTGAAATAAGCAAAGTAGTTAAAGACAAAGCCAAGAAAGTCTAGAAACCACCTTAGTAGAATTTAAACCTTAAATTTCAACAGAGATATGAACATTAACTAGTGAAAGACTATTAGGTAAATTTAACTTAACTGCAATAGAACTCTTCTAGTAAAAAATCTCTCATGCAGATTTTCATACGCTTCAGGACAAATTATCTGCATGTAGACAAGGCAGGACTAAGTGCCTTACAGCTGCAGGAGGCTATGAAATAAAATTAAATAAAACTACACATGGTAAGTGTTCAATAACCAAGTTGCCTTAAAGCAACAGTAGTCTCAAACAGCATCCGTATAAAAGAAATATATTTTCCAAATAATATTTTTCCAGATTTCATTTAACTTATAAAGATGTCATTTCAAATTTCAGTATTACTTGAGAAATTTGAATGTTCCACATAGGCTCAAACATGAGAAAAGTATTTTTAAAGTACACTCATAACATCTGGTAAAGACTAAGTTTTAAAAACTGATCTCATTAACAAAGTTTAGATTTTGGAGTTCAAAAAAACTAAGCGCCAAAGAGCATACCAAATGCCCAGATCCTGATTTCTAATACCACTTTTCAACAAAAAGAACCAGGGTTCCTTGGAGGAATAGCTGATTCTAGGACTGGGGCAAGACATATACATGATGAGCCTGGAGCATCTTGTAGTGCCAGAAAGTAAGGAAGTGCTCAAAATAAAAACAAAACATTTCAATGCCTTTGCTACCTTGAGTGGGATATTTTGAGTATCTGCTTGCACATACAATTTCTCTAGAGCAATGGTTCTCAATTGTGGGGTGGGGGAGGGGGGAGGGATTGAGACTCTAAGACATTTGTTATGAATTTGCAGAGACAGGACAGTTTTTTTTAAAAAGTCTTTTAATTTCTTCATCTAGAGCAGAGTTTCTCAACCGCAGCACTACTGACATTTTGGGCCTGATACTTTGTTGTGGGGGCTGCCTTGCCCATTGTATGAAGTTTAGCAGCATCCCTGGCCTCTACCCACTAGGTGCCAGTAGCACCCTCTCCTTCCTCTCCAGGTACAGTAAAAAATGTCCCCAGACATTAGCAAATATCTTGGAGTCTCAATTCCTTGCCCCCAGCCCAACCCACAAGTGAGAACCACTGCTCTATGAAATGTCCAAAATACTGAACTAAATAAAATTTGATATTTAAACAAACAGAACAATGCTGCAAGATTCTGGCTGGTGTAAAGAACTAGCAAGGAGAAGAGGAATCTCAAAGGAAAGGAGTTGGTTTTGTCTTTTTGATCATTTCTCTTCTTCTTTCCCTCTCAGCAATCAGCAATAAGGCCTTTTTAATGACTGGTTTAGCACTGCACTCCTCCTGATCCCCTAACTTTATTCCCACTGCTGCTTAACAAGCCTCCTGGCAGAAAAGAGAAAAGCCCTACTGTTTGACACACTTCACAAAAGCTGTCTTTCAAAGACACTGGGCTGAGAAGCAATTTAATTAAAGATGGGGACAAAAGCCTGCCAGTTAAGTTCAGAAACACCAAATAAGGAGGGTGCTACAGTTTCTGGAATCCCATCTCTTCTGCTGCTAGTGAAAAAGCTCACTGAGCCCAGAGTACTAAAAGAATTGCCATAATGTATTTGGGGTGTGAAATTGAGAAATGTTCACCTATTCCAGTGAATCGCTCTTTCATAACATTTGAAAAGAAATGCAAGTATACTCCCCTTGGGCAAACACCTGTTTACGAACAGGAACATGTGATCAACAGAGACCAGTTTCTTTTACACCTTGTGCCAAATTCAGCGTAATTCATTTGGCTTCTGCCAGAATTGGATTCTAATCCTGTGTTCTAGACAATTAGCTGCAATCTTCAGCTTCTTGTTACTTATTTTAGCTAAGAGCAGAGAAAGATTTTCCACAAAGAGAAATGGGCATTGAATAGTTAATATAAATATTCTCCAAAATAGTAAGGTAATTCCACAAATTCTCAAACTGGACTAGAACTTTCAGTGCAAGTCTAATTATATATACAATGTCATATATTCTCAAAGAAGAAATTTATAGATCAAATGAACAAACAGGCACATTGACACTATGTTCTGAGAGCTGTTTTTAAAAATAGTAAAAGAAATTTGTCTTATCTTTATTTTTTCTTCCATTCAGAAAATCAACTTTCACATTTTTCAGGTGTGTTGCATTCACCCTTTCCTTAGCTGAATTTTACATTCCCTCTTAGCTAGAGTGACATAAACAGTTTAGACAAATGAGACATTTTCTATAAGTACTACTTAAAAAAAAAAGCACAGATTCATCCAGGCCAGACAACTGTCTCTGTCTCTTTTACAAGCACACCTGAAGACTCCATTTAAATTGTATTGTGCTGATCTCAGGGCAGAACTAGCTAATTGTCTTAGAGCAAAAGACTAGAAATTAAAAGCCTTGAATTCCTGATTCTACCGCTTGCTGTGTTGTTTTGACAAGTCACTTAACCTCTTTGGACTTTTATTGATCTATAAATGGCAACTATCTGGCAAATGATAGGGTAATTTATGGAAAGGATACTTTAAAAGCATTGGCTAAAAGTAGTTAAATTAAAAGTTAAATTGTATTTTTAAACTCTAAATAGAGATATTGGGGTCTTTAACACTCTTTCCAGACACAATTTCACTATAGATTTTTCATAAATAAATATTTCATGCTTCCAAACTAATCTATCTTGAATTCAAAATTATCACCTAGCTAAGGAAAATACCAAAGACTCTTTATCCGAAGATACCATACATGCTTTCTGTATATTCTGTGAAACATTTTAGTGCAAGGAATTATATCTTACTCCATCAACAAATAAGTTTCAGAAGGCACCTGAGCTCTTGATGTATGAAAATAAGTACAGTGACATTTCTCACGGAGTAACTATAATGGAAATGCTTGTTAAAACAATAACATTAGCCAAGACTCAAGAGTCGTTTTTCCTTGGTCCAGAGAAAGTCTTAAAATCTTGCCCTCAGGACAGGCAGAAGAGAGGTCCTGAAATCTGCCCCACTTACTTCTCAAAGTGCATCAATATTAAGAGACTAGTTTTGTGGAGGCAGAAACTCCCCTGCGAAAGCGTAAGCTAATTTATTTCATTCCTGACGTTCTTCTTGTACCTTAGGAAAATATGTGGTCTCTTCCCAATAACACTTAGTATTATAAGGCTAATTGCTTCTGTGACTCATTAATCAGTATGTCTCATGCGTTTTCCAGAAAGATGACCTTCTGTGTAAACAATGTCTGAAGAGGCCCTCAGAAGCCACAGAAGAGGGCAAAAGGATAAATCCTAATCTCTCTCCCAAAGGAATGGCTTTAAAATAGTCTGAAGTGTACGTATGGCTCCCCTCTTAGGGGCCACATACACATTCTCCACCTTGCACCATGGAGACCAAGTCTTACTCCTCATCCCACTTAATTAACAGTGTCATTCGTTTGTTCTACAAACGTTCTCTATTTAGGAAAATCATTTCAGAATCAGAATCAGTTATTAAAAGTTAATCAGTAATCCTTTTATTTATGGCCTATTTGTCTTAGTATTTTGTAGGTGATGCAGGGACATTATTTAGTAGGATCCTACATTCCAGGTTTTGTTATCCATGAGAGCCATCCTAAACTTTCCATTTTATCTGGAAGAGACATTTATACCCATAGCTAGGATACAGAAAACAAATACTTCAGGTGTGAAAAAAACAAGGGAAATCCTGGTTTTAATCCAGATTTTTCTTTTTTACCTCAAAGAACCATAAAACCCACTTAGAACAAAGCAAAACAGAGTCTTTTAATTACCACTTTAAAATGACTCTTTGTATTTGACTAATATGAATTAGTACAGGCACAGGTTTAAGAAGAAAGACTCTGAAGTGAAGATACCATCTTATTTCTTTTTTTTTTAATTTTTTTATTTCAGCATATTACAGGGGTACAGCTACCATCTTATTTCTTTTATTATCTATCTTTGCTTACATTCATTATTACAGTGATACAGCTGCCACTGTGTAAATGATGCTTTCTCAGTTAAATGCACAGTTTTTTCCTTTGATATGAAATAAATTCTGATACCTACATTCAAATCCAAACGCTATGGGAAATTTAATATTATCTAGCAGGATTTCAAATTGGAGCATACATTTTTAAAAACTTACTATACCCACGTCAGTTCCGAGACACTGAGTTCCCACATCTCTGTGTACTATAACTAAAAATATTTATTTCTAAGATTAAAAAAAAATTGTTCACCAAAACCTACAAATACCACACAAACACTCACATCTTGGGTTCCTGGGCTGTGTGTGCTGGACCCCATGCTTCTGCTTTGATGGAGAATTTTTCCCCAGCACAATAATTTCATTATCTCCACATATTCCAAATATTTCTGAAATTGCTTGTTATTAAATATAAAAGGCAGACATAATGACTTACTCAATGGCACTAATTAAATAAATGATTTCCTCTTTTTAAATATTGTAACAAAATACGTTGAGCCAAATAAGCAACCACTTATCACTAACAGCTCTGTTAAAATAGAACACAAAAGAGGCCAACCCAGATTCTCCTTATAATCCCCTGTGGTTCTGATTTTCCCTTAGTTACAGCCCCAATTCAGACAAGCCCTTTTGAAAGAAAATCAATACCCTAATTACCACACCACATGGGGATGTTTTCACCATTGATGGTTTTCTACCATCTTTAATGCCATAGTAGATGGGGACAGCTGTTGGTGAAATTAAGCCTAGGAGAAACAAGACTAACTTTGTCAGGTTGCCTTGAGTACCAATAGGATGTGCAGGCAGTATTTTGAAAAACAAAAAACAAGAAAAGAAGGGGGAATAACTTGCTAAGAATTTCTTTCTACAGGGGAGGGCAGGTTGAAAAAATAGAAAAAAAAAAAAAGAATTTCTTTCTGGTTTAGTAAATTGACTTTGTTTGAAGTACGAACAAATTATCTGGTCAGAGGCAGATTTACCTGAAAAATTACAGAGGGTGGCAGTGGCCCAGAATCTCTATCTTATCTCATCAGAAACATAGAGGCTTCCTGATAGTCAAAACAGCTACAGAAGCTATGCTGTGTGTTTTCCATGTTCCCTCTCATTGTGATCATCAACAGCTCTCAGGCAGGATTCATCGTCATCACCCATATTTTGCAGATGAGGAACTGATGTCTGAGGAGGTCAAATGACTTGCCAAAGAAGACACCAGGGAGTGTCAGAGCCAGGGAACACCCATGCACCTGGACACTTAAGAACAATAAAAGCAGCCGGCATTTAATGAATACTTTGCATACATCATCTCAACCTTCACAGCTTAATAAACTGGGTATAACTGGTATTTCCTCCTCTTTACAGAGAAAAATGAATCATAGGGGAATTGTCACTTGCCAGTGGCCAAGTGACAATTAAAGAACTGCTCTTACAACAAGAAGATGAGTCTTGGGCTTTGAGCTTTGAAAATCTGGAGTGGAGTTTTCCCCTGGCCAAACCCCTCCCAATGGGGAGAGTAGTCCATAAAGCCAAGGAGATGCACCCACCCAGAGACTGTGCCTTCCCTTCTAGACATGCTCTTTTTAGCTCAGAATTCCCTTTCCAAACTGCCCTAAGCCCACTTTCAGGGCCTCTTCTCCAAATCCTTCCCCTGGGCTGACTATACAGTAGGTGTGCGCATGCCCACATCTATCTGCCTACAGTACAGTAGCCATTGCGATTTAGGTGGCATGACCTCAGCTACAGAGATGTGTCATGATTTGTCTGAGCCAAACATGATAACCCCATCCCTCTTGGCAGTGACTTGTTCAGGAACCTGGCCTACACCACTCAATACTTAATATTCCTGCAATGTCAAATATTGTTTCCCAAACAGGTAGATGATGCAATGTAGACCAGACAGAAATAAAGAAAAGTCTCCTCGGAGCATCTTGGAGTTTATTTTCTCTAAGAGTAAGCATCTGGATAGTGTGTGCAGCTATGAGGTCCAGAACTGCTATAGATATCTCACTATTACCAGCCTGAGGAAGAAACCAAAACACAGAGGAAGACAAGGCCAAGGGAATTATAGAGCAACAGAATGGAAGCCACTGGGTTAAAAACAACTCTGAATCCTCTGGACTTGCAGTTATATGAACCCAGACATATCCTTATTGTTTAATCCCAAAGCATCCCAAATGGGTAGATCTCAAAGCCCATGCTCTACACTATTCTACAGTACTACCTCTTGGGCAGTGTGGGGGTGGAGGAGGGGAAAGGGAAAAACTAACATCCAGCAAAGGGGCCCGCAAGGGTCTTAAGTCCTGCTCACATCCAGGGCAACATGTACAGTTGACCCATGAACAATGAGGGGTTAGGGGTACTGACCCCATGCACAGTGAAAAATATATAGATAACTTTTGACTCCCAAAAACTTAACTAATAGCCTACAGTTGACAGGAAGCCTTACTGATAACATTAACAGTTAATTAACACATATTTTGTATGTTGTATGTATTATAGAAAATATTATTAAGAAAATCATAAGGAAAAGACAATATATGTGCTATTCATTTAGTGGAAGTTGATAATCATAAAAGTCTTCATCCTCATCATCTTCACATTGAGTAGGCTGAGGAGGAGGAAGTGGAGAAGTTGGTCTTGCTGAGACATAGCAGAGGTGTAAGAAAATCCATGTGTAAATGGAACCATGTAGTTCAAACATGTGTTGTTCAAGGGTCAATTGTATTTAGTAATATTAATATATCTAGCCTGGCACTGTCAGCAGAGCAAAGGTCACTTAGCCCCTTCTTCCCCTTAACTTAGCTACTTTGCGAATGGAGTCACAGCATTTCCAGAACATAACATCATCTGAAAAGCATAAAGAGTGTATCTTATCTATTGGCACCACCATTCTTAGCCTATCACTGCCATTGAGACCTAGCCTGATTTCCAGTACTTTAAAATCTCAGTCATATGGAACATTTAGGAATTCTGGAAAAGCTGAGGGTTTGTATAGCTGGCAGTAAAATACGTATTATTTTGAAGGAAAACCTTTCTAAATTGTACTACCAACCCCACTGCCTTCTTAAATGGAGTGCACTTAACATAATTTAATCTTTTCTTGATGACTCAGAGAAGTCACCATTATGAACGTCAATTGCTATATTTGGTTGTAAATTTATCCAGCCAAAAGAAATTACAGAGAAATGAAAAGCACTTTTGATCCTGTACTACCAAGCTATAACTACTGCACTATCATTGCTCTTTATGATTAATTTTAGAATTTCTGTCCTCTTTCATCTAATATACTATCAGTTGTCACTTCCTACTGTTGCTCAAGCACCTTCCCATGACAATCTTCTTACCCTCATAATTAAACTTCTCTTCTGGGTTTTGGAAATCCACCAAACATATCTGAATACATTTTTTAAATAATGTTTAATAATAGATATTTAGTGAACACTTAATAGATTTCATGAATTATGCTCAGGGTTTTGTGTCCATTATCTCATTTAATATTCAAACAACCTCATAAGGGACATATTATCTTAGAGAAATAAGAACATTGAGGCTAGACAGACGTTAAAGGCAAAGCTCCAAATGAAGACATGCTGGGCTTTCTTACACATAAAGTGCAAGGGCTTTGTGAACATTATTTTGACTATTCAAAATCTGTGGTTCTTGGTGAGAGAAAAGAAGAGCTGAAATTTAAAGAGTGTTATTGTGGAAGGACAAACTTGGAGATAAATTTAATTCCATAAACTCACGTTAAAGGGCTATTTCTTAGAATAAAACACTTAGGAGTAAGCTTAACCAAGGTGGCGAAGACTTACACACTGCAAACTATAAAACATTCCTAAAAGAAATTAAAGAAGATACAAATAAATGGAAATATATCCTGTGTTCATCGATTGGAAGATTTAATATTGCTAAAATAGCCATACTACTCAAAGCAATCTCAGATTCCATGCAGTCCCAATTAAAATTCCAATGGCACTTTTTCCAAAAATTGGAAAAAAAATCCTAATATTGTATGTTATCTCAAAGAACCAGAAAAGCTAAAAGAATCTTGAGAAAAAACAAAGCAGAAACCTCACACTTCCTGATTTCAAAACCTGTTACAAAGCCACAGTAATCAAAACAGTATGGTACTGACATAAAGACAGATATAAAGACCAATGGAACACAATAGAGAGCCCAGAAATAAACCCTAAAATATATGGTCAAGTGATCTTCAACAAGTGTGCCAAGATCACACAAAGGGAAGGATAGTTTCTTCAATAAATAGTATTGGGAAAACAAGATGAACTACATGCAAAAGAAGTAAATTGAACCCTTATCTTACATCAAATACAAAAATTAACTCAAAATGGATTAAAGAATTAAACGTTGGCCAGGCTTGGTGGCTCACATGTGTAATGTGAGAGAAGTCGTGTCATGTGTTACAACATAGATGAACCTTGAGGACATTATGCTTAGAGAAATAAGCCAGTCACAAATGCTGCATGACTCTACTTATATGAGATATCTAAAGTAGTCAAACTCAAAAAAATATAAAGTAAAATGGTGGTTGCCAAGAGATGGGCAAGTAGGGAGTTGTTTGGTATATGTAGAGGTTCAGTCATGTTGAGGGGCTGAGGTCTGGGGATCTGTTGCACAACAATGTGCATGTGGTTGATAATACTATATTGTACCCTTGGAAATTGTTGGGAAGATAAATGTTATGTTATGTCTTTGAACTCTAACACAGACACACACTGAACCCTCTAATAATATAAAACCTTATTCATTAAACTTGGCTTATAGGAATTTCTCAAAAATAGTAAAACTTGAGGTCGTTACAAGCTGCTGGCTTCCTGTTATTGAGACCTCTGTCTACCCAGCCTCAAAGCCTCTCCAGGACTCCAGGTCCTAGAACTATTTCAGTTACTCTAGGGGTTGACTTAGCTATTTATTAGGAAAGCATGCTGAGTTTCAAAGAGTGGTATTACACATTTTGGAAAATCAAACTATCCGTAAATTGGGAAATGCCTGTAGCCAGCACCATTTTGTTAGTGATCTACTGCCTACGGCTGGTAATTCACATACCCCTCCTTTACTACTGACCTTACAGAATTCCCAGGGAATAAATAGTGTATTATGATTTTCCCACAGTCATCCATTCAGGGCTGACACCCAAGTAGTGGTAAAACCCAATTCTACAATGCAACTACCACAATCAACCTTGAGCACAAGGAGTCAAGATTTTATGTTATTTCTTTGTGTTTATTTGTATTTCCTTCCCTTATACATTCAATGAATATTTACTGAGAGGCAGTAGAACTCTGGCAGCAGACTCCTGGCATTCTTTACAGCAAGCTAAGGGCTATTGACCTTGGACAAGTTATACAAATTCTCTGACATTGAATTTATCTCCAAAATGGGGGTAATAATACCTACCCCATTGTGCTCTGGGAGGAAATGAGTCAATATACGTAAAGCACTTAGAAAAAAATTGATACAAATTAAATGTTGACTATTTTTCTTACTTTCATGTGCCAGGACCTATGTCAGATACGAGGGAGACAGCAGTGAATGACACTAACATGGTTCCTGCCTTATGGAACTTTTAGACTCACAGATTTGGCACCAGTTCTGACATGATATGAACAAACTGTCTCAGATGCCTACTCTCCAGAAAGGAGAAAATAACCCCCTATTCAATGTTGTTGTTGGTTTAGCATAATCATCATTATCATATAAAATCATTTCAACATTGCTGACTGCTTATTACATGACAGGTATTGGGCCAACTGCTTTATAAGCATTACCTCATTTAATCCTTACAATAAAATCATGAGATATACTATCATCCTATTTTACAGCTCAGGAAACTGAGAGGAACGGGGAGATTAAGTAACTCCCAAGTTTCAAATTCAGGTCTGTCTGACTTTGTTCTGGACTCCTACCCCATGCGGCCTTCAGAATAGCAAATGAGAGACCAAACACGAGAGCACTTGCCAAGGCAAAGGGAATGCACTCAGACTACATCACAGTCAGGAACAGAGGTGATCTCAAAAACCAATCCCAGCCAAAGAGAACACACATCAGAAAGGCTAGGAAACAAGGGAAGTGAAAGAGGCCTGAACTGAGGAAATATCTGGGGGTCTGAGCAGAGCTGAGATCAGAACAAATCCTTGGTTTCCCACACAGCAGGCAATGCTGCAGCTATCAGGACAAATAGAGGCCAAAAAACCGGCAGCCAAGAATCAGAGTGATGAAACATCAAAGAAAGCAGAAGGCCTTCAACTTCCAACTTACTGCCCAGAACTGAGGAACATGTCCACTCCGAGCTTATAACTGCATCAAACCAATCTGGTTCCACTTTTATGTAACAAAGTTGTATGCTCTTTTTCAGTTGCCATGACCCCCAGGTTAAAGGTCATATAACCTGAGTATGTCCAGATGAACCAAGCGTGCAACCAGAGGTGGAAGTGTTCAAGGACTGAACTGAGAAGTGGAAAGGATAACTATGGCAGGATCCAGTCAGAGCACGCCTCCTTGCATCACCCCATTGCTGCAAGATCCAATCAGATCATGCCTCATTACCCTCTGACCATAAAACCTGTCCCAACGCCTTGAACCAGATTTGAGCCTGATTCCTGTCTCCTTGTTTTGGCCACCTGACAATAAACGTTTCTTGCTGCAGAGACCCAGTGCTTCAGTATTTGGCTTTCCAATGCGGAGGGGCAAATGAACCCAGTTTGGTTCAGCTACAAGCTGAAAGAAAGCCTAGAAAATAGAGGGGGGGGGTTTAAATTAGGTACCAATAAAACTTTTGTCCACCCACTCCCTAAATAAAACTGGAGCTCTGCTAGTAAGGAAAACAGATAAGCAACCTATAGTCCCTGAATAATATATAATATATGCACCTTTCCTTCTGAATTAAAATCAATTCTGATTGTTTAATTTTTTAGAACTACCCCAAAATAACCTACTATATCTCGGACAAAGCCATCAGAATTTGTGATTAAAAATCACAGAAATTCTCTATTAGACACATGCCCCATAGCAGCCTCCTCAGATCACTAACCTAATCAACCACAGACATCAAATATTTAACAGACCAATGGTAAATTTCTCTAAAACAACACTAAATATTGCTAGTAGCAAATTTAAAAAGATATTTACGGGAAAAGTCTTATTGGAAACAATTAGATGACTAACATAATAAGTATTAAATCAGATCTAAATTTCTGTATGTGAAATTTTTAAAATGTCAGGACAATATTCAAAATCCACTCAAGCCATGACTACTGAAAATGTAGGTTATTTGTTATTATTAATTTATTAAGAACTGCAAGTGCTCACTGTAATGTTTGTCCTCTGAAATACTGAGTCTGACTGGTCTGTCCTTCTCTGAAGTCTGTTTCTTTGTGAGGTGCCCACTATGAACGCTCCCCTGCAGCTTCAGTAACTGTGGAGCTCAAGCCTCTCGTGATATCATTCTGTGGTCATCTGGCCTAGAAGTGAAGGGAGAAGACTGCCAACCAGGAATAAAGTGGAAGATTCTGGTTTGTCTCTTCTTGCACATCTTTAGCAATCTTTGTTTTTCTGTTTCTTCCTCCATGATAATGTGTAAGAAACACAATCCTAAAAATACTTGCACGGTCTTTGGATGGATGCTTCTAAGGCTTGATCCTAGTCTTCGATAATGTGACATGCTTCTTTGTTTATCTTATAAATTCATTAGTTTCTTTTCTGCCCATGGTTGGCTTCCCACCCCCGCTCAAACTTATTCAACCTTCTCTTGGTAGCAGGGCTTGCCACCTTCACCCAGTCTGAGGTGCAATGAGCCTAGCAGTCAACTCAAACTGAATCTGTTCTCCACATGTTCAGGCTTTGTCCAGATGCCAGCTGGAAGCCCTCTGAGGTGTTCAACACCAGATCCTATCTAGCGATTGGTGTGCTTCAGACAAAGGGAATGGAAAGGCAAACAACCCAGGTTTTCTCACTAGTATTGCTCACTACTCACCTCAATAGCATGAGAGGAAGAGGCTTACTCTGAAAAATAAGGCCTCGTCTTTTGACGATAGAAAAACTACACATAAGATAATAAAGAAGACAGGAATTAAGCCATTTTCTCATTTAATCACTTTCTACCTTTTCTGGGCCAAATACAAAGTTTTGAACTTTAAAAAAAGCTTAAACAAAGGCATTAATATTCTTTTATTAACAGATAAGCTATTTGTCAAATATGATCATGGCAATGAGCAGATACCCAACCGATACCTCAGGTTTGCCTGATTTCAGACTTGATATGATGATAATTATGACACCTTATGTTGTAAGGGAATTTCAAACTCTTTTAAGAAAACAGATTTAGTATTTTATTGTAATAATTATTAATAGTAATTAAATAATTATTAAGTATTAATTTAATTTTTACTATCAAGATATTAACCAAATGGTAATATTGCAGACTCAGAATTATACCCTAATATTAGATATGGAAGCCCAGGAACTTTTGGCTCAAGTAAATTATTCTCCTGCTTAAAAAGACTGCATTTTTAGGGCCTCCTTTATTCACTTGTAAAGTATTGTGACTAAGATTCTGATAAAAGGGTTCTGTTGTTGTTGCTGTTTTAATCGCAAGCAACCACATTTTAGATGTCTCACTCTCACAACAAATAAATTTAAGTTTTGGGTTTTAGTTCTTAACATAGTATTTGAAAGAATGATAATACAGTTACATATTATCTGTTTCAAAAATATAGTAATATGATTTAGATGGATTATAATAGTTCAACAAAGTGATAAGCAATTTAATAAACAGAGAACATTCCAACTAATGAGAACAAGATAAGCTTTTTATGCCTCAGTTTCTCAACCTGGTCGCTGAGGTCTCGTTATAAAATTTAATTTTATGCATCAACATACAAGTAGTTTACTAGGCACATTTTTACCATGGTATACTGGCATTTGTGGTATAAATGCAATACATGCGCTCCTATAAAACTTCACATTTTGCAAAACTGCATACTAAAAATAACAGAGTTTATGAGGGAAAAAGGATTATGGGCCGACCACTCAAAAATTCTGTACTCAGCAAAAAAAAAAAAAAAAAGGAAGGCCGGGCGCGGTGGCTCACGCCTGTAATCCTAGCTCTCTGGGAGGCCGAGGTGGGCGGATCGTTCTGAGCTCAGGAGTTCGAGACCAGCCTGAGCAAGAGTGAGACCCCACCTCTACCAAAAATAGAAAGAAATTAATT
>CAUYSK010126773.1:0-60934 GCA_963575035.1 Avahi laniger
TCTGTTCCCTCTGCCTGCCTTCTCTGTTCCCGCTGTCTGCCCTCTCTGTTCCCTCTGCCTGGCCACTCTGTTCCCTCTGTCTGCCCTCTCTGTTCCCTCTGCCTGGCCACTCTGTTCCCTCTGTCTGCCCTCTCTGTTCCCTCTGTCTGCCCACTCTGTTCCCTCTGCTCACTCTGTTCCCTTTGCCTGCCTTCTCTGTTCCCTCTGTCTGCCCTCTCTGTTCCCTCTGTCTGCCCTCTCTGTTCCCTCTGCCTGGCCACTCTGTTCCCTCTGTCTGCCCTCTCTGTTCCCTCTGCCTGGCCACTCTGTTCCCTCTGTCTGCTCTCTCTGTTCCCTCTGTCTGCCCTCTCTGTTCCCTCTGTCTGCCAGTTCTGTGTTCTCTTGGGCATGGCTGCAGCCCTGGCCCTCATTTCTGGCAATCCCAGCGGTCCCTGTAGGGCCAGCCCTCAAGCCTCTTCCCTGACACTTTCTATCTCCTATCTCCCACCCAAGTCATCTGTCCCTCCTCTCAGCTGCTCCTGGTGACTTTCCTTTGCCCCTCCAAGGCTCAGACCAGGCCCCAGCTCCTGTGTAGACCTGAGGGTCTTTCCTTCAACTGTATGCCTGGCCCTGGCCCTGTCTTGCTGGGGCGCACTGTGGACCTCTGCTCGAGACAGCCCTGCTCACCTGCTGGTCCAGGGCCAGCTCCTGCAGTATCGGGGCTCCCCCAGAAGCAGCAAAGTGCAGGGCAGGACCCTGCCCAAGTCCTGGAGGCCCAGCAGAAGTGCATTTGGAGGAAAACGTGAGGGCCCTGGGCCAGGGCTTCAGCCTGGGACAGTCCCCCCAACTGGCCCAGTGTGTCTCCTGGCCCGTAACATGGGAGCCAAACAGCCCCTCTCAACAGTGCCTTGGGAGGGGAGATTAATTGGCAGCCCAGCCCAGAGCAGTGCCCTGGAAGGGCTCATGGGGAGCTGGCTGCCACCTGGAGCAGGGCAAAGAGGACAGGGAGGAGGGAGGAGGGGTGCAGGGTGGGGGAGGTGGAAGAGCTCGTGCCCAGGCCTGGCCACAGGACCAGTGCTGGACCCTCGGACACCGTGGGACTTTGGGGCATTGGTGGGAGGTTGGTGGGAGGCAGCGTGTCACCGGCAGGAGAGCCCACCACCCGCACTCATAACCATTGTTAATTAAGACTGTCTCCATTATAGGGCTAATTAACAATTAGCATAAACATAATTAGCCAATGCTGACATTTAACTCATTACATTGTTTAAATAATTTTCGGAAATTGCCCAGAGTGGCATTCTGTCAGCTTGCAATAATGGCACCACTTTGTCATGTAAATTAAATGACATTTGTGTTGTTGCCTTCAGGCACAGCGGGAGACAGTCAGCCACGTCCTGCCCAGAGGCCTCTGGCTGCGTCCTGCTGGCTGGGTCTGGCTAGTGGCCACCAGGAGCCTGAGCACCCACCCCCAGCCCCCACCCCTCACCCCCATCAGCTCTACTGGCAGCCCTGCCCCCAGCTCCCAGCCCAGGACACCCTGCAGGAAGGCTCCTTAGACCCCCAGTGGTCAGATTCCTGCCACCTTGTGGGCTCAGCTGGTCCCAGTCCCAGAACTTGGGGAGACCCTTGGGGTCTGGGGCCTGGAGAAGCCCAGCTGCCTCAGCTTCCAGCAAGGTCCTGGCACCAGTGAAGGCTGGGAGGGCCCAGACACCGGGGACAGACACTGGCACCCAGCAGGGCTGCTGGCTCCAGGGGCTTCTCGCTCAACCTGCAGCACGGACCCCCACCTTGGAGTACTCCTGGGGCTGGTGTCCCAGAGGAGGTGCCATCACCTGGGGGCAGTCGGGCCCTGCCGTCCTCTTGGTAGTCCCTGGTCAGCTCAGGACCCTGGTGACCAAGCCCACGGGTGGCCTCCATCTGCTCCAGCTTCCAGCAGCCCCCAGCCTCCCCCACACTCACCATCACCCTGTGTCCCCAACTCCAGCCCAGACACCCAGCCCTGGGGTCCCTGGCTGTCCCTGGAGGGAGATTAGCCCACAGCTTAGACACTGGCTCAGAGCCAACCTGGGGGCATGAACCCCAGCAATGCCTGCCTGAGAGTCCCCTCAAACCAGCCTTCAAGCTGACATCCCTCACCCCACACCTGCACTCTGGCCCCCCAGAGCCCCGCTTAGGCTATGTGGGCTCTCAGCCTCAGCCCAGAAACCTCTCCATTCCCAGACTCTGCCGGTGGCATGAACTCTTGAATTCACTCATTCACTCATTCGTTCATTCATTTGTTCCCTCCTTTCCCCCCTCCTCCCTTCATTTGTTCATTTGTTCTTTTGCTTGGCCCAAAAAGGGCCACAGCTGCAGGCCAACCTCAAGCACCCTCCCCGAGGTGCCCACCCTGCAGCCTGCCCACCCTGGGCAGGAGGTGAGCCTGAGCTCCAGGGACACGTGCTCTCGGCGCACCCAGATGTCACACCTAGAGTCCCCCTGTGTTGACCTCAAGTGTGGGCATGGCAGGATGCCCCTGCTGGCTTTGCCTTCTGCCTGCGGACTCTGGGTGTCCGGTCCTCTCTGGCTTGAGCTAGGTGAGCCCCAAGACCCCTCCAGAGGGTCTCCCACCACCTCTTCCCAAGGGCAGGTGCCTGCAGAGGCCCTGGGGCTCCCTGGGCGGGGACAGTCCTGGGCCAGCCCTGAGCTGCTCTGCTGTTCCTGATGGTACAGTGGCTTCTGAGTGTCTCCAGCCCCAAGTTTGACAAGTGGAGTAGACAAATGAAGTCTATAACTCCAGGAGCGGCTGCCCGTCATCTCCTGCTCCCAAGGCAGAGCAGAGTGGCCCGCAGTGCCCAGACAGCTAAATCAAATGGCCCGAAAGTTGTTGGGGACCCGGTTCTGGCTGTTAAGTGCTTGTCAGCGTCCACAGGCCCTCTCACGACTCTATAAAATTCCCAAGAATTATAGGAGCACCAGGGTCACATAATTCATTGCACAGTAGATTTAACCTGGCGGCCAGTAATTCATATTTGTGGCGATAATATTGTTTTCCACTTTCCGAGAGTTATCGCCATGTCTCCCTTCCAGGTCACTATGGGTATCAAAAATCAATTTGGAAAGATGGATACTGTCAGGGAATAAAGCACGGAGGCCGAGGCCGCCCCCTCCGGCGGCCGCTGAGCTGAACCTTGGCGGGGGCTCTGATTGCTTGCGGGAGGACTTGACTTGGGAAATCACACGGCGCTGTTCGCCTGCACGGGTCAACTTCTCCCCAGAGGCCTCCCTCTCGTCCCCTGCCTCCTTCCCAGCCCGGCCTGCGGTGTCTCCGAGGCTGCCCACCTTCCGGCCATCTGCCGATCCGTGCCTCTCTCAGCACACGCGAAGTGACCAGGCTTCAGTTTGTAACCAAGGCATTCCCAGGGCCATCTATGGGAGCTGCCCCTCCAACTCCGGGCCACCACTGAGCTCAGCCCCGGTGGTGGGCAGCCCCGGATGATCAGCCACTAAGGAACACTGACATCTGCTCTCTAAGAAGGCAGCTGTGCAACTCCTGGCTCTCCAGGAAGGAGAGACCCAGGCCCTGACGTCGGGGCCCCGTGTACTCGCACAGGTGGACAGCCGTGAGGTGTCCGGCTGGGCCCCGCCAGGGACAACTGAGTGGCCTGTGTTCCAGCCCTCACTGCACCCCTGGAGCCGTGGGGAGAGACCTGTGTAAATTCAGATTGCAGTTAATTACTGCAAGAGGACTGTGTAGGTTTGCCTGTTCCTGGGCACACAAGACCCTACCTGGGGAGCTACCTTCAGGGGAGGCAGGTCCCACTGCAGCACCCACAAATGGGACATGCGGGGAGAAAAGGGGGCTCAGGGAAGCACCCACACCAGAGCCCCCAGCTGGGGCCGGTGGTGGCGGTCCATTGAGATGTACAGAATTATCACACGGCTCTCCTTGCTGAGCCTTCTGCGAGTCAGGGTGTCTTCATGTGTATCAGGGCCGTGGGCATGAGATGGTGGGAGCAGGCTGGGCGTGAGCTGGCCGGCATGTGCACAGGCGTGTGTGTCTGAGGAAGCCTCCGGGAATGCTGGAGGGGTGGCCATGTGTGTGCTAGTGACAGGGTGTGTAGTGGTGTTCAGCGAGCGTGTGAGTGTGCTGCTGCTGGTGGAGACTGTGTTGGTGGTTGTGAGAGTGTGTTTGCAGCTTTCCTGAGGGCAACCCGTGCTCGTCTTCTTCCTGGGTAGGAAGGGCCCTTGCGTGGGATCGACAATCTGCTTTCCGCTGGGGTCCCGGGAGCCAGCAGGTCTCATGGCAGCTGTTGCCCACAGGGCCCTGAGGATGCTTCTGCAGGGCCCACTGAGTCAGCAGTGCTCGCTGCTGCCCTTCCTGCCTGATCTGAGAGGGGCCAGTGAGTTGCTGGACCACCAACCTTGTCTCCCCTTCCACCTTTTCTTCCCTCCCCTTGCCACTGGCTCCCTGTGCTCTGGCGACACTGACCTCTGGCCCCTCCTGCATTGCTCCCTCGCTTCAAGGAGGCCCTATGCTCTACCCAAGCTAAACTGCTGCTCCCTGCCGGGTGGAGTATCTCCTCTGGTTTGCTCCTCTATCCCCACCAGACGCTGGCTCCAGGGGGCAGGGGCCCTTCCCCCACCAGCGCAGCACCTGCAGAGCTTTGTGGAATGAAGCTGTGGGGCTGGGGTCCTGGCTTTGCCTGCGCTGGGTTCAGATCCAGGTGTCTTTGTTGGAGGAGGTTTCTGGAGCCCCAAGGATGGTCAGTGCATGGCATCACTGATTCACCGTCAGCCTCTGACCCTCCCCATGGCTGGCCCTGCAGGTGCAGGCCCCTGCACTGCGAGCAGGTCCTGGGGGCAGGTGGGCATGCGCAATCCTCCCTACATCCCCAGACGCCCACAGAGGAGGTGCCCCTTGCAGAAGTGGCTCCCCTGTCCCCTGCAGTCAGGCCCCAGTTTCCCACCTCGGTGTCGCCCCCACAGTGCCCACATCCTGTGCAGGGACTGGTGTTCCCCAGCTGACCTGAGGAGACCAGAAAGCCCTGTGGCTGTGGTCCCCAACCCTTGGGCCACAGCCCAGTGCCAGTCCGTGGCCTGTTAGGAATCAGGCCATGCATCACCGTCTGAGCTCCACCCCTCTCCCTCTGCCCCCCAGCCCCGCCCATGGAAAAATTGCCTTCTAGGAAACTTAGGAACCAGGAGGCGAGCAAGCGAGCAGGCTTCATCTGTATTTACAGCCACTCCCCATCACTCACATCACCGCCCGAGCTCCGCCTCTCTGCCCCAACTCCCTCTGCCCCCCTTCCCATCAGTGGAAAAAGTGTCTTCCATGAATCCAGTCCCTAGTGCCAACAAGTTTGTTGATCACTGGCCCATCAAATCTGGAGGCACGGTGGGGCAGACCAGAGGCCCTGGAGTTGGCTCAGGGGTGTCCGCAGCCCCAGAGCTTGGTGGGAAATGGCGCTGTGGACACAGGGCAGCTGGAGTCGCCCCCTCCCTCTTCCGGTGTCTCGTTGCGGGCGGGGAGGGAGGATAAGCAGACAGTTAATTAAGAAGCAGCTGATGACTGCTCTGGGGTCAGCTGCATGGATGCGGGATATTGGCCCATGGATCACTGTTCAAAGGGCTGCCCACCTGCCCAGCCCAGCCGGGAAGAGGTGTCCCTCTGGCTGGTCTGCTCTTGGCCCCTCACCCTGAAAGGAATTCAGTTCAGGTCAGATTTAATTAAGAAGAGAGGGCTTAGAGAAGACCATGCAGTTGGAACACTCCTTAAAAGAACAGAATTAAACTCTTCCCTGCTGCCCAGCGAACTGGTTAGAGACCCTCACAGCCGTTAGCCCTCGGACACTGGGTGCCAGGCTGCATGGGAGGGGCAGGGCCAGCTCCTCAGGGCCTCTGTGAGCTGCTGGGTAGCCCCGAGCCTGTCACCTGGCCAGGAGCTTGTGCCCCACCCTTCTAGCTGGTGGGAGGCTCCGCAGAGTCTTGGCTGGCGCTGCTGCCCTCCCTGGTGCTGTATCGGCGTCTGCAGGCCTCCTGTCCTGCTCCCCCCACGCCGAGACTTGCCCCGGACCACTGCTCTATGGCAGGTGGAGGGAGGGGTGGTGGAGGGCTCGACTTGTGCGGCCCAGGACCCTCCTGGCCTCCATGTCTCCACCTTGGGCCTGATGGGGATCCTGTACACTGGGGGTGCTGGGGCAGGGCCACTGGGGGCAGTGGGGATCCACCCATTTGAGTCACCCATGGTGGAGACTGCCAGGAGCCCTGGTCTCAGGCTGCACCCCATTACCCCTGCAGGGCCGAGGGAGCCACAAGTGAGGCCAGGCTCCTGTGCTCCCCAGCTACCTGGGACCTTCCTGGGAGGACAGTGGCCACAGAGGCTCCAGATGGGCCCTGGGCTTGCAGGTCCTCTCTGCTGTCCCCTATCTGCAGACACTGAATTACCCTTGGCTGTGGCCCCCCAAGGACACTCCTGCCCACAGTCCTGCCCCAGTGCTGGAAGAGCACAGGGGCACCACAAGCCACGCCTCAGGCAGGGGCCCGCAGCCACGCAGTAGGCACGTGGGCAGGGAGGCGGCTGGTTGACCGCCTGCTCCGGGGCTGTGGGAGACACTCTCAGCCCTTCTCCCTGGTTTTGAGGGGCCGTGGCTGCTGCTCACAGCCTCGTGGCTCAGGGCTGTGCAGCTGAACCAGCGTCAAGCACTCAGTAGAGGGGTGAGAGGCAAGACCGGTTAGTCTGAAGGGAATTGGGGGCCTGAGCTCAGCCTTGGGTAAGGTCTGGGGGCCAGGCAGGGCCCTTCCTGGGTGCTCCATGCAGCTGTCCGAGAATTCCCACCGTTGGACTCGGCCATTGAGATTGACTCTCCTCCAGAGGTCCTCTCTGGGCGACCCTGAGTGGCTCCCACAGCAGCTCAGGGAACAGAGGCCCCAAGCCCAGCCTGAGGCCCCCCACCCCAGTGAGCTCACAGGTGGTAAGCACAAGACAATACCCTTGAGCCAGCCCAACCTGAAGGCTGCAAGGACCAGGGAGACACTGTGGATATAGCACGGAGTCAGCTTCTACCCAGACCACAGGCAGCCCAAGCCCGTGGGGCCCTCTGCCCACCCCTGGCCCAGGGAGCCGGGAGAGGCTGTGCTTCCCAGGAGACCTCCTCTGCCTCCTGGACTGGAATGGCCACCACCAGCTGGCAGCCTTGAGAGGGAGCTGTCGTGGCTGCCGCGGCTGCCGCTGCTACGCACAATAAATGTCTCATTTCTGCCAGGTCTGTGGGGCCTAATTGCTCCCAAGCTGGACCCGGGAGTAATTTTCCCCAACGTGCTGAATATGGCCACAGGGAGCTGAGCTCCGCTTGGGAGTCCCAGGGGACTCTGACTCACGCTGCCCAGTGGTCAGGCCACTGCCATGCACAGGGTGAAGAGTGGGTGGCCGGTCCTGTGTGAGGCCACGCTGGAGGCAATTTTGCCTTCAGCCTCAAGTCAGAGAAGGGTCTGTGCCTGTTAGCATGGGGAGACGAGCTCAGAAAGCAGTCAGGCTGCAGGAGGAGGGGATGCATGTGTTCACCTGCGATTATGTGTGTCTGTGTGTGCATGGCCGTGAGTGTGTGTCCTTGTGCACGCAGGTATCTGTGTGCCTGTCTGAGCCCCAACTCAGGGACCCTGCAGCCCTCTCCAGCCCCTCCAGCCCTCAGGGGTGGGGCTCCTATCCTGGCTCGCCGGAGGCGGCCCATCCAGCACTCCCTAAGCCCCTGGAGTAATCACCCGTCAAAAATTCCTCCTGTTGAGCGTCCTGGTGTGTGTTGGCTCTGACTTGGCTGGATCCTGATGGACATGTTTGGCAGGCACCTCCTGTGCACCACCAGGCACTGTGCTCAGCCGCAGGGCACACAAGGTGACACGTTTCTGTTCTGGGGTGTCCTGAAGGGATCTCCCTCTAGGACAGTGGGCTCCCCCATTAGCCAGTGATGTCAGCCTCGTGCCGGGGTGCCCGCGCTCCCACCACATGGGACATGACCTCGGGACAGGGCCTTGCAGAGGCCACGCATGGACACACAGACACGTGGCGCAGGAACGTGGTCACAGTTTACCTTGAGGAATGGACAGGGGGAGCACACAGGGAAGGTCTAAGTGCAAGCCTCTCCTTAGTGCTGCAGCAGGGCCCGTGCTCTGGACTATGGTGGGGAAACTGTAATATGGCGGTCAGAGCGCGCAGGCGCTGGGGAGGGAACACCCGGGTGCTGTGGTCATGAGTGACTGGGAAGGAGGGGCAGCTGCGTAATCAGCTGGACAAAGAGCCTCTATGCAGAGGGGAGAGCAAGGCTGGGGCCCACAGATCGGGGAGATCTGGGGCCAGAGCAGGGGGTCAGGGATGTGGCCAATTGGGAGGCCCCGAGGGGCTGGGTGGGCTCAGTGGTGGTCACCCAGACTGGCCAGGTGGACGGGGCCTAGGTCTGATTTGGAGACCAAGGGGACAGGACAAGCAGTGTGACCCTGAGCATGTGTCCACTCAGTGTCATCTGTGCAAGGACGATTTGGGTTTGGGATGATGTAAGCCCAGCATGGCGTCCCACACGGGGACCCCAGCCAAGATCACTTCTGACCTGACCTCTGCAGCTCAGGAACCCCTGAGCTCTTTCCCCAGGACTCCTGGGCCCCTGCTCAGGCTCTGATGCAGTTTCTCTCCATCTCCCCAATCTCTAACCTCTAGATATGGGGTGCCCCGTGTCAGTCCTGGTGCCCTGATCTGCTTTGTCCACGCTCACCCCTGGGTGCCTCAGCCTACACTCTGAGGACCCCAAATCCACCTCCACAGCCACGCTAACTCTTCTGAGCTTGACAGTCACTTGTGTTCCTGGTATCCCCCCTTGAATGTCCAATAGGCAACTCCTTGGGGACCCCCAGCTGACTACTGACCGTACCCCTGGTTCTGTCCCATCACGGTTAGCAACTCCCCGCAACTTGCTCAAAGCACCCACCCCCATCCTCCCATGCCCTCAGTCTCTGTCTTTAATGTGTTCCCAGAACCTCACCCATCCCCCTCCACGGCCACCTGGGTCTGGCCACTGGTGTCTTGCCACCTGCCAGTTCTTAAGCAGCATGGGACCAGGAACCCCCCACTTTGCTCCGAGCACAGCAGTGCCCCTGAGAGCAGTGCCCGTCCACTTCCTGGGCCCCAGATCCCAGGACAGGCTCCATCATGCAGAGGCCACGGGGCACCTGCAGTGAATGAGGGCCTAAGGCATATGAGGCCGAGGGGCCCAACGCAGGCCTCCAAGTGCGTCCCTGGGACCAGGGACAAGGGTGCTGGGTGACTGCCAGGCAGGCGCTGAGGAGGGGGTCCAGTGCCCCACGCAGGCTCAAGGGTCCATGGAAGTTGCAGGTTGGGCGGGACAGACAGTTTTCTGCAGACCAGGGCTGGGAGGGCCCGTTCCGAGCCTCCTCGTTGGCTTCAGAGCCGTGGTCTGAGATGCTGACCTCACTGTAACCTGCCCCCATCACCTCTGTGCCAGAAGTCCCATGAGTGGGGAAGGCCCGGCAAGGAGGGCTGGCACCGCAGGTGGGAAGGGGCTCAGCCAGGCACTACCCATCCCACCCACGCACGGCTCTTCTGTGCAGACCCTCCAAGGGCCCACACGTTCATTCGCTCCTCTTACACCTGGCAGCCCTGAACGCTGAGGCTTGATGAGGCTAAGGAGATCTGTGAGGAAGACCCTATTGATTTTAATTACCCAGAAACAGCCCACAGGGACAAAGGACTTTGGCTGTTTATTTAGCCGGCCGTGCTGCACTATTGTGGAAGGAGAGATCAAATCAGCTGCCCTCATTATTACTATAATAATAAGGCCAAAACGCTGCTCGGGGCTGAGGGCGTTTTTTTAAAGCAATAACCTCACTGCTCCGCCCCCTCACGCCCCTCCCCAGCAGGCTCGAACAACCAGGAGCAATTACATGTTGTCGATATTAATTCAATTAAATCCAGGTTATTTATTGGGTATTATGGAAAAGAATTCTCTGGCCTTACAGAGATGGGGCATGACTGAGGGAGTGAGCAGGATACGGAGCCGCAAGCAAAATTGATTGTGGGCATGTGCCAGCACACACCAGCTTGTCTCCAGGGAGGTGGCGGGAGGGTGGGGGCCATGTGGATGCTGCTTAGGTGGCATTTCTTCTCGTGCTGGGATGGAAGTCAGGTCAGACGGTGTTTGAGTGTTTGAGTGTTTGAGTTTTCTACAAACTGCCTGGGTGAACTTGGGCAAATTGTCCAATATTTCTGGCTTTTGACTCTGCAGCTGAAAACAGGTTTTGCATGGTGATGGTGATCACCGATGTTGACAATGGTGGTGGTGATAACGAAGATGGTGAAGGAGATAATTAAGGGGTTGACGGAAATGATAACAATGGTGACAGTGATGATGATAGACGATAGTGATAGTAAAAATGACAAAGAAGATCATTATTGGATTGATGACAGTAATGACAATGGCAATGATGATGATAGTGATGATGGTGATGATGGTGACGGTGGTGATGATGATGATGGTGGTGATGGTGATGGTGATGATGGTGGTGATGATGGCGATGATGTTAATGGTGATGATGATGGCGATGATGTTAATGGTGATGATGTTGATGATGGTGGTGATGGGTGAATATGGGCAATGATGGTGTGAGGGATAATGGGAATGATGTTTCCCTTGCTGATGTCAAACTATTGCATTAGATTAAGCGGGATAATGGGTTTTTAGTACCTTAGTAGAGCACACAAGTGCAAAAGTCTGAATGAAATGGGAGCCACCAATTTGAAGGTCATGGGTGAGCACCATGCCTGTGGCAAGAGGGCAATGAATGACCCAGTGTGTGGGGCCCAGCCTCACAGGGAGAGCAGGCCACATGTGCTGGTGGCACTTCCCACCCTAGGTTGAGGATGCAAGGCCTGGAGGTGGCTGTCAATACTAAGAGGCAGAGAAAAGTGTTGGTTGAGTGCCCAGTAGGGTCTGAGTACTGCACTAAGAGAGCTTTACTCAGGTCTCCTCATTTAGTGCTCATAGCCCTCAGGGCCAGGGACATTTTGGGTGACCAGATGTCTGGTTCTCCTGGATAGTTCCTGTATACATTGGTTGATCAAGTATAGTTTTACACATCTTCTTCCATTCTTCCCTTGGGATGGAAGGTCATAAGCCAGCTCAGCATTGTCAGTTTCTCCCTCATTATACAGATACAAGTGCTGAGACTCTGAGAGGCTGAGGATGTTAATCCAGGTCTGCTGGTGACTTTAAGCACCGTGCCCTTCTCCTGCCTAGCTTGGGGCTGCCTTGTGAGGGGAGAGGCGTAGGGCCTTGGGAGTCTGAAGGCAGGAAGGGCACTGCAGAGCCCACTGCCTGGTTTTATGGAGACTCTAGGGTAGGGAGTGGAATCCTGGGGGCTGGACCCTGTATGGTGATGTGGCTGGGACTGACAGGGGATTCTGGGTGGATTCAGGTGGCCCCAGGACAGTGGGGTGTAGATGTGGGAACCCAGAGGGCCATGGGAGGAGCAGGGAGCTTGCGAGGGGAGATTGGGGGAGGTAGGCAGAAGCCGTGGGCCTGGGAGCCGAGCAGGGAATTCACCAACGCCCTGGGTATAGTACCATCCTGTGGCTGCCATGACAAAGTACCATAGCTGGGTGGCTTAAAACAACGGAAGTGTTTTCTCTCACACTCTGGAATCCAGAAGTCTGAAATCCAGGTGCGGGCAGGGCCATGTTCTCTCTGAAGGTTCTAGGGGAGGATCCTTCCCGCCTCGTCCCAGCTTCTGGTGGCCGCGGCCATCCTGGGCATGCCCTGGCCAGTGGCATCACTCCAGTGTCGCCTCTGTCTTCACACAGTCTGCTCTGTGTGTGTGTTTCCACATCTCTGTCTTCTCTTCTTATAAGAACACCTTATTAGGTCCCCTAATCCAGTGTGACCTTGTTTTCACCTGACGACACCTGCAAAGACTATTTCCAGGCAAGTCACATTCATGGGTTCTGGACATGAAGTTTAGAGGGACACTATCCAGCCCAGTATGCTGGATACGCAGGCCTGGAGCTCAGAGGCTGTGGTGCTGGCGGCCAGCACTGCTGGTGGTCTGGTGGTCAGTGCTGGTGACCTCTCCAGAGGTCACTGTCCTTGTGTACACACCCGACTGTGCTCTGCACTCTCAGACAACGTTCTCCCCCCAGCCAGAGCTCAACATCATTGAGAGCCTGGTGGCCGCTGCTACCCCTGGGCTGTGTGTGCTGCAGCGGGCTCCCGAGGTGGGCTGTGCGCGGCCTCAAGTTGGACACCGTGTCTAACCGGCCAAGATTGACCTGTTTGGGGCTCCTCACTGCAGCTGAGCGATTTGATCCAAGCCCCAGACAGCAGTCAGGGCAGTAATTGGATGTTATGAGATCGGAGGGCCACTCTCCAAGGAGGGGGCAGCCCGTGGCCGCGGGCAGCCAGAGGAGGGGGCTGTGGCCAGAAGGTGGGGGTGGGGCGGCCACTGTCCGCTGGAGATAAGCCCCTCATCCTCAGCCCCTAATCTCCTGCTGGGGTCATGGACAGAGCCTGAGGCAAGATAGAATGAATGTGGCTGCCGTCCAGCCATCGCCCAGCCCTGCTATCCCGAGGGTGCTGTACAATTAGTTTTAAATATCAATTTCACGGCTGCTCCCAGGAGGGGACAAACAGGCAGGCTTTGCCCGCTGCAAACCTGGGTGTTTCTTGCCAGCTTCAACTTTGTAAGAAAAGGCAGAAGCCATCAAGGATGTGTCCAGCAAGCAGCACCAGCCCACCTCCTCTGGGGCCTTCGGGGATCAGCCTCAAGTCTCCCTGCCCCTCCCCTGGGCCTGCCCTATCTGCCCTCCCGTGCCCTCACTCTCATCCAACAATCCCTCTCTCTCCTTCCCCTCCTCCCTGAAGCCCTCAGGGATAGCGCTGAACAATTTTCCTTTCTTTGCTCCCCAGCCAGGCCGGCGCCTGTTGGACTCCTTAGACAGGAGTCCAGCGAGGGTGGGGTGCAGACTGCCCTCAGGGTGCAGCTCCCAGGCCTGGCTGGCCACTGGGTGGGGTCCCTGCACTGCCTAGGCTGGTGTCACGAGACGTCACAGCGGGCAGCTAGCGGCAGGGGCGACCCGGTGTCCCCGGCCGCCCATGCGGCTCTCACCCGGCGGTGTGCCAAAGCCGCAGGCAATTTATCTCCGTCTCCCCGCTCTTAAAACACTTTTATCAAAATTGGCGGTCACACCGCGCTGAACCGTGGTGGCCTCAATCTTAAATGCCGCGCTGCAGATTTTAATTTGGGGAAGATTAATGCGCTCGCGGCATCGGTGGCGAGCCGGTTATCGAGCTTGATGAGTGTCAGCACCCGTGCCTGTATCCCAAGGGGTCTGCTGGGTGAGTGAGGGGCGGTAGGATTCCCGGCCAGGCCCCCCAGGCCAGACACTGCCTCTCCTGAGACCAGGGATGCCACCCGGCCCACCACTCCCTGCCCCTGGGCGGTCATCTCCCGGTGTGGGGGTTTGTGGGGTCGTCCTGCCTCAGGGGCTCCCTCCCCTGGGCGGGGGGCCTTGCCCCACCTTGAAGGCAGAGGATCCGGTCCCCACGTCCAGCGCTCGGGGTCCCCACACCTGGTGGCAGCAGCTCCTCCACTCCACCTCTCGGTTCCTTCCAGGCCCCTACAGCCACCCCATGCTTTCTCACTGGGGCTGCAGCAAGGGCTGTTAGAAGCCCCCCACCACTTTGCCTTGGACCCCACACCCTGTTCTCTGCACAGAAGCCAAGAGTCTGGTCAGCTCTGCTCTCCCCGCTCAGAGACTGCCAGGACGCCCCCTCCCTCGAGTCCAGCCTACCCCCTGCTGCTCTGGAACACACACCTGGGTGCTTCTGGAGCCCAGGTATCATGGCTGCATCCCCGTCAGGCCCTCCTCCTTGTCATCTGGGCCTCTCCTGACCCCTGTCAAAACTTGCCCTCCCAGCCCCCGCTGTTCCTCCTCTGCCTGCATCGGTGTCAGGCAGCTGCTGACATGCCTGTGGCATCCTCATTCGCCACTGTCCCCCACCAGGCAGGGCCAGGCATGTCTGTGCCAGCGCTGTGGGCCCAGCTCCCAGAGCAGTGGCACACGGTGCTGAGTGTCCCCCACCCTGGCCAGAAGCATCAGGCCCTGGAGGCAAGATGGCTGCCAGGCTGGGGGCAGGCCCAGGGAGAGGGGCGTGACCCAAGGCAGGTCGGAAGGAAGGTCTGGGAGTGGGCAGCCACCTCTGGGCACTGTAGGGAGAGGCTGGAAAGGCCAGAAAGGCCGAAGGGCCGGAAGGGCCAGGCCAAGGTGCCCTCCTGGATGCTGGCCTGCCCTGGGCTCTGGGCTCCCAAGCCCCACCCTGCCCCACCTAGGACCTGTGTCATCCTGGATGAGGGGCCCCCAGGGATCCACCCCACAGCCCCTCGTCCTTTTCACCCTCTGCTCTGGGCACCAGTGGCCACAGGCAGCAGGACAGGGCTGGGTGGCCGTCACAGGACACTCCAGCCCTGACCCAGGAGCACAAGCCCTGAAAGGAAAGGCCGGAACTTTGTTCACCTTCTTTGGTGCCGCAGGGTCAGCTCCAATGGGCCTTGAATGTATCGTTGGATTTTGTCCTTATTATTAAAAACTAGTGAACCTACTGGTTCCAGTGACAGGAGGCACTGCGGACATCTGCTCATGCCTTCATTTGTTCGTTCATTCAGTGATATCCATGGAATTCTCGCTACTGGGGATGCTGTGGGGAGCAGCAGAAGGGCCCTGCCTGTGAGCCACAAGCGCGGTCCCACGTGGTCTGAAAGTGCCAGTGCTTGGTGGTGGGGCAGTCGCAGGGTCCTGGGGCTCCCCAAGACTGCCATGCTGGGCAGGGATGGAGTGGGTGGGGGAGGCAAGGCTGGACACGGAGATGGAGGAGTGACGGTGTCCAAGCAGGGAAGGACATGCCCAGGTTGGCCTTTACCCAGGCCCCTCTGGTGGCAGGGTGGAGACAGATGGGACAGTGGGGTGCAGGGGTCAGCAGGAGACCGTGCAGAGGCCCCTTCAGCTGTCCAGGCAAGAGACAGGGACCGGCAGCAGAGTGTGATCAGAGAGCTGTTTACTATGAAATCTCCCTCTGGCGACGGAGGGACAAGGGGGGCTTGAGGACTCGGGCTGCTGGCCTGAGTGCAAGAGCTCAGGGGCCTTAGCAGGATGGGGACAGGTGAGCAGGCAGGGCAGGTGTCCAGACCTGGGCATATGAAACTGGGCAGGCTGGGCAGGAAGGTCTCATCCCCAGGTTCCTAGAGCTGGAGGAAGGTGCCCTTCCTGGGCATGGTGCCAGCAGAGGAGGAGACCTGGGAGCAGGTGAAACGCAGGCCAAGGGATGCAGGACAGCTTTGCAGCCACCTTTCTGGAGGTGGCCCCATTAGCACAGGCGGCGTGGCCAGAGTGTGTGGGTCTGTGCTCACAGCTACTCTGCCCTAGTGCCCACGGGGGCTTCTTGGGGGAGGAGGCTTGTGAAGGAGAAGGAGTTCGCCGGGGTGAGAACTGGGGAAAGGATGTGGGGGGCAGAGGCAGGGCAGGAAGAGGCGCTGGAGTGACTGTGGGGGTGGGTGAGGGCACAGGCTTTGTGGAGCAGCCGACCTTCACCCTGGGGTGACAGGCCTGCTTCGGGTATCAAGCAGGGCAACTTGTCACACTGTGGCTGAGGATGCCCCGGGTGGTGGCTTTGGGGAAGGGGTGGCAGCCCCGCCAGGGAGGTCCCTCCTCATTCTCAGCTTCTGATGGCTCCTGTGCCACTCAGGGAGGGGACCAAGTCCTTCCATGGTCCTGAGCACATGCCCATGCCCACCCCCAGCCACCTGGCCTCCAGGCCGCTCCTCCAGCACCCACACTGCTCCACGTGGGCGCACCCTCGAAGCCTCCGGCCTCAGCCCAGACCCTGCTCCTTTGTGAGGCTCCCCCCTCCCACAGGCCCCGGCACCCAGCGCCTGCACTGTCTTTCTCCGTTGTGGGTATTGACAAGACATCCTAGGTGTTTCCTGCATTTGCTTTCTATGAATATTATCCATCTTGTCTGCCAGCCTCGTAGAAGAATGTGACAAACCCGAGGGCTCAGTAGCCCTGCCTGTCCCTCTCCCCTCCCTCCCTCGGCTCCCATCCAGGGTAGGTGCTCATCCAGCCTTGCTGAGTGGTGAGCGGGAGGGTGGGGAAGCATCTATTCCCAGTCTCCCGAAGGGGTGTGCTGGCCTGTCCCTCCTCTTGCACAACCAGGAGTCGCATCTTCCTCCACGTAGAGGAAGCAGAGTCCCAGCTGACCTCTCCCGGGCCCATCGTGGCTGGCTCAGGGAATAGGTGACCGCAAGGTGGGGCCTCCTGGCTCAGTGGATTGGCAGCTTGCAACTCAGAAGAGGAGGCTCAGTGTCCCTCCGTGGGAGGCAGTCCCTTGAGCTTCATATCTCCCTCTCTCCCCCTGCTCAGGCCACCTGCGGGTACAAAGCCATTACTCTGAGCAGAGACCTAGTCCTGAGGGTGGGGTGGGGAGCTCCAGCCAGAGGCTGCATCTCGCCCCTGCTCACTGCCCCATCCTTGGAGGTCATGGGGTCAATACTGACCCTCTGGTGACTTCCTCTGTGAGTCGGTGCTTCCCTGGGCAGCACTGCCCCCAAGCCTGGACTCGTGGGCCTAGCCTTCCTTCTGCCTCACCAAGGGGCCCCGGGAAGTGGCCTCAGGGCTGAGGGCTGTCTGCATCTCCAAGGTGTGTGGGACACAGTGGGGTACCCTGGAGATTCTGGTAGGCCCTCCTGACCTGTCCCCCACACCTCGGTCCGCCCACCAGAGGGGCCTCCAAGAGTCCAGGGTGGGATGCGGGTGCAGGCCTAGAAATGCTTGGAAGAGCTGCCAAGACCACCCAGCTCAAGGCCAAGTTCTGGCTTCTCGGACCCTGGTCCTGCCCTTCTCCACTCTGACCCACAGGGACCCCAGGTGGGCTTGGGTGCCCCAGGAGGAGCCCCTAGCGGGGCTGAGCAGGGGTGCATGTGTGCACGGGCCATCGAGGCCACAGCGGGGTCCACACGGGGAAGGCAGGCTGAGCATTTTTGCCCAGGCTGGGTTTCTCTGGCTCCCTCCTGAATTCTATCTCTCTGCCTTAATTCCTTCCCTTGGGGAAGACACTGGGGCAGTCACTCCCTTCCCACCTGCTCCGGCTGGGTTAGTCTTCCCGGTCCACTTGCTGCTCAGCAGCCACTTGCTCTGGGGACCGTCTGGCCACCATCGTGGGAGGCCACCCTGGGTCTGGATGGGCCACTCTCTGGCCCCTAGTGCAGCCCCCAGGGCCCAGGAGGCTCTGTCAAGGGTCTCCTTCCCTCTCCCAGGGAGCAAAACCACAGAACTGCTGCATCCCGGCTGCGCCGGGAGGACGTGGAGCCTCAGTACATCCCATCCTGACGCATCCATCGGATTCCTGGTCTCAAACCACAGAAACCACGGCTGACTCGTGTCACTGGAATCGCTGGGCAGCAGGGTGGGATTGGGTGGGCTGGCACCCCTGGTGCCACCTCAGGGCCCACCTGGCTGGCCAGCCATGCTGCCCTTGCACCAGGGTACCCGGAGGGTGCATCCTGGGTGCAGCCAGAGTGGGGTCACAGAGCCTGTCCATGTGGCCTCCAAGGCACACAAAGGGCCCTAGAGTCATGCTTGCCGGGTGCAGGAGAGGCACTCTCCCTGTGGACCCTGGGCGCTGCTGGGAAGGGCACCCCCGCAGGGGTGTTGGGGTCTCTGTGGCCCTGATGCCCAGGCCTGACCTTCAGGTCCTGGCCCCTGGAACCCAGAGGGAGACCCCTACTCCACCTCCACCCCACCAAAGGCCATTAGGATCCTCACGTTGGGAAAATGGTGTCCAGCAAGAACTGTGGGAAGAATTCATGGGCTTAATTTGGTGGAGAAACTGCATTTGTGTTTTCCAAACACATACACATACAATTTGGAAACCTAATAAGTCATTAGTAATGCAATAAATAACAGACTCTTGAGCTCAGCAAAAGCCCTCAAGAGCACAGGGCCCTGGGCTGCTGGGAGCTGGGGCAGAGACGGGCACCCCGACCCCCGGCAGAGGGCAAGGCCACCCCTAGTGTGGGAGTCAGTAAGTGTGGCAGAATTGGGATCAGGGAAATGAGTTCGGCATCTTTCAAGGAGCACAATCATTGAGCTTACAGACTAAATTTAACAGCCTAATAGAAATATGCAGGTGAAGGTACAATTAATTTTAATTACTAGACTATACATTGTTGGTTGCACAGCCATGAGTAAAATTAAAATGGCAATCACAATTAGAAAATTGCAACCTCATTGTGCAACAAATTAGTCACAAATTAAAAGTGCGGGCACCATTATGCCTTTCCTTATTGCTTTACGACCATTCCTGCCTCCTGTGGCCTTTGTCTGCCAGGTGCCTGTCCACCTCCTGGGATTTATCTCAGTCTCCCATCACTGGCGCCATCCCAGGGGAGTCTGTCAGCAGGGGCTCCTGTCACCAGAGCCTGGGGCTGGGGTTTCCTTGGTTCGGCTGGCTGTTTCACGGACAGAGAGTCTTGAGATGAGAACAAGAGGGGCCCGGGGACCTGGCCCAGGTGAGGAAGGGACCCCTCTCCAGGCTGCTGCCCTGGGGAGCCTCCGCCCAATGTACCTGCCCCCCATCCTTCCCTTCCCACCAGGAGGGGGGCTCACAGATGCCTGTTGAGGGCACAGCTTCAGCAAGGCGGGAGCCCACCTGGGTGGCTGCCAGCCCCAGACAGGAGGACAGGGAATGCTCAAGGCTGCCCTCAATGTCCTTCCTGGGTGTAGGGACAGATGTCGTCCCTGTGTGCCCTGCAGGTACACCTGCCTCCTCTCTCCCGCCCTTGGGCAAGCATGGCTGCAGGGAGTCCGAAGACCTCCCCCCAGCCTCATCGCGTGGCCCAGACCGCGACGTCCACTCAGTGATTCCACCAGGGCCTCCAGACGCCCCAAATCGAACTCAGCCAATACTGGAGCACAGGGTCTCACTCCAGGGCACCTGGGTCGGGCCAAGACCACTGCTGTGTGCCCTCACCAGCCCCCATCTGCCCTAAGCCTCGCTTTACCCTGAGGGTCTCTCAGCTCGCCCATCCCCTCATCTCGAGGCTGGACTTAGACACCTGCCAAAATGGAGACCTGGCTGGTTCCTTCCCTGCTTGGGAGCTTCCAGCAGCTCCCTGTGGCCTGGAACAGGTCTCACCCCCTCAGCCCCAGGTCCTCAGGGTCCGGCTACCATTCTCTGCCCTCCAGCCAGGGTGCCACTCCAGTCCCGGCGTCCACAGCCCCCAGCACACAGCTTTCATGCCTGCTGGCCCCTCCATGAAGATGCTGCTCCCTTTGCTCAAGGCCACGTGGACTCCACGGATCCCTGTGTCTCAGATGGACACCTTGAGGGACCTGTGGCTGCTGGAGGGCAGAGAACAGGTGGCCCTCGACTTGGAGCCCCACAGAGGCCGATGTGGTAACCAGGCGCTGGGGACTTGGGAGCCCAGGAGATGCTGGGAGGAGAGCAAGGCCCATAGAGAGTGGGGAGCTGGGTGGGTCTGAGCCCTCCCTGACCCCAGAGTCAGCACTCAGGCCTGCGGCATTCCACTTTCTCCCTGGAAAGGTCATTAATGCCTCAGGATCTAAGGGGTTCAGCCGTGATCAAGGACCAAAACATAAAGAAGAAAGTACAGTGGAAATTGCTCCCTCAAAGCCACACAAAATTCACTGGAAAACAAGGGAGGATCTCCCTCCTCCCCTCCTCCCTCCCTTTCTTCCTCCCTCTCCCTCCTCTGTCCTCCTCCCTCCTTCCCCATCCTCCTCTCTCCTCTACTGCCACCTGTCTTCCCAGCCAGTCCACACCCTCCCTGGGGGACATCCTGGTCTTGTTCCTGCTGGGCCCAGCCAGGCCAGACACACTGGGTGCTGATACAGTCCTGGCCCAGCAGGAAGCCTCTGGCCTGACCGAAGGGGTACCTGGGTTTGTGCAGAGTGTGGTCAAGGGGCTATTTGCAAAGGTGTGGGCAGCGTCAGGGGAACCTGACTGGGGATGGCAGAGCCCTAGGGCTGGCCACAGGGTGGGCCTGATGGGTGAAGGCTGGCACTGTCACCAGGGCCAGGGAGAGGGACTGCTGAGAGACGAAGGCAGGCGAGGTCTTACCTTCACCTGGCCAGTGCCACACTACAGTGACTGCTGTAGCTCCAACATGAGCCTCCACACCAGAGAGCACAAGTCCTTGTATCTTGTCCTTCTTTTGAAAGTTGTTTTGACGATTTTAGATGCTTTAAACCAGCTTGTGAATGTCTATTGGAATTTGGATTTGGATTTCATCGAATCTATAGATGGATCCAAAGGGAAATGATATCTTAATATTGAGTTTTCTGATCCACAAATACAGGGTTTCTCTCCATTTACTTAGCTCTTTGAGCAACGCTTTACATTTCAGTGCATAGGTCTTGCGTATATTTCATCAGATTTATCCCTGTGTATTTCATACTTTTGATGGCATTGTATATACTATTTAAAAAATTTTAATTGTCAATTGTTTGTTACTAGTATATAGAAATACAATTGATGTTTGTATAATAATCGTGTTCTGCAACCTGCTAAACTCACTTCCTGCAGCCTCTTTGTAGATCCCGTAAGATTCTCTGTGGATGCTCACGCTGCCTGTGAGTACAATATGACTTTTTCCTTTCCAGTCTGGGTGCTTTTCATTTTTGATTATTGCACTGGCTTGAATACCCAGTCAATACTGAGTAGTATTGAGAACAAACAGCCTTGCCTTTTCCCTAATCATGGGGGAAAGTATTCAGTCTTTGCACCATTAGGTATGGTGTTAGCTGTGTGTATTTCAGAAATGCCCCTAATGAAGCTGAGAAAGTTCTCTTCTATTTGTATTTTGCAAAATATTTTTTTAGATCAGAAATGATTATTGGATTTTGTCAAATAATTTTTCTGTATCTATTTAAATAGTCATAAGGTTTTTCTTTTCTAATCAGTTAATATGGTGAATTACATTGATTGATTTCTGAATGTTAAACCAACTTTACATTCCACATATCATTCAACTCCACTCGATCATGAGGTATTACTCTTTAACAATATCGTTGGATTCTATTTGCTGAATTTTAAGAATTTTTGCATTTATGTTCGTAATGGACATTAGTCTGTAGCTGTCTTTAATGTCATTGCCTGGGTTTGATATCAGGGTAATGCATGTCTCATAAAATTAATTCGAAATTATTTCTTTCTCTTCAATTTTCTAGAAGAGTTTGTGTAGAATTAGTGTTATTTCTTCCTTGAAACCTATTTGGCCGTGGAGTTCTCTTTTGAGAAGATTTTTAACTATAAATTCAATCTTTAATTGCTACAGGACTGACTATTCATATTTTTTATTTCTTCTTGAATGAGCTGTGTTACTTTGTGTTTTGAGAAATTTTTCCTTTTCATCTAAGTTGTTAAATTCATTGGCATAAAATGTCCACAATATTCCCTTATTATATGTAGCTCTCAAATGATGTCACCTTTCCAATATCCTAAAGTCGGTCATTTGTGTCTTCTCCCTTTTATTCCTGATTGGTCTGGTTCATCGATCTTACTGATCTCAAAGAACCAACTTTTGGTTTTATTGCTTTCCTCTATTGCTTTCTGCTTTCTATATTGATTTTCACTTTAGTACTTATTATTTTCTTTCTTCTATTTACTTTGAGTTTTATTTGCTCTTTCTATTCTTGGTTTCTTAAGGTGTAAGCTGAGGCCATTGATTTGGGATCTTTCTTTTTCCTTGACATAGAGGTTTAGTGCTAAGAATTTCCCTCTAGGTACTGAACTTCCTCAGCAGAAGCACAAGTTTTTTGATATGTTATATTTTCATTTTCATTTAGTTCAAAATACTTTCTCATTCTCCCTTTGACCTGGGGGTTATTTAGAAGTGTGTTATTTAGTTTCCATATATTTAAGAAATTTCCGGATATTTTTCTGTTGTTGGTTTTTAGTTTAATTCCACTGTGGTCATGTAACATATGTCTGTGATATGCCGTATGACTCAAATACTTTTAAATTTATTGAGACTTATTTTATGACCCAGAATATGATGTTTCCTGTTAATTTTCCTCGTGAATTTGTAAGAGAGCTCTGCACTGTCACCGGGAAAGTGTTCCATGTGTGAAAGTGTTTGTCTCCCACAGTCCGGACCATACTCTCCCCGCCTGTCCTATCAGCTGTGATGGGAGGGGCGTTGAAATCTCTGTACTTGTGGGTTTGTCTATGTTTTCCTGTGATTTTCTCAGTTTTTGCTTCATACATTTTGAAGTTGTATTGGGTGCATCAATACTTAGAATTTTAATGTCCTCTTGATGAATTAACACTTCACCATTATAAAATGACCCTCATTATCCCTGGCGACACTCTCTGCTCTGAAATCTACTTTGTGTGATACTAATGTAGCCCCTTTAGCTTTATTTTTCAGCGTTAGCATGATTTATCTTTTTCTATCGTTTTACTTTTGATCTATTGGTGTTTTTGTATTTAAAGTGGATTTCTCATAGGCAGCACAGAGTTGGTTCTTGACGTTTCAATCCGACAACTTCTGCCTTCTAATTGGAGTTTAGACAACTTACATTTGATGTAAATATTAATGTATCTGGATTTAAATTCATTGTCTTCCTTTTGTTTGTCATTTGTCCCCTGTATCCTTTGCCCCCCCTTCCTCTTTTTCTGTCTTCTTTCAGAATGAGTATTTTTTATGGTTTCACTTTATCTCATTTGTTGGCATATTAGCTATGATGCTTTGGTTTGCTATTTTAGTGGTTGCTTTAGGGTTTATAGCACACACCTTTGGTTTGTTGTCGGCTGCCTTCGGTGAAGTTATGGTATGAAATATTATACCACGGTGTGGATGGCATGTGGACGTCACGCCAGCAGGCTGCGATTTCTCCCGTCCTGGTCTTTGTGCTGTTTCTGTCATACGTCGCATTTCTACACATGTTATAAACCGCACAACACATCGTTATTATTATTTTACCTTTTTTCCTTGAAACGGAAGATTGTCACAGCTGCCATTTCGGATGCTCTGAATTCTGTGGAGACACAGGTTTTCAGTTGGTATCATTTTCTTCCTGCTTGAAAAAGATCCTTCGACATTCCTTGTAGTGTGGGTCCTCCAGTGATAAATTCTTTCAGCTTTTTTTAATGTCTGAAAAAGTATTTTTTTTTGCCTTTGTATTTGAAAGGTATTTTCACTGTGAAAGAATATGAGGCTGACGTTTTTTTTTTTTATTTCAGTGCATCAGTGATGCTGGTGCGCTCTCTCCTAGCGCGCGTTTCCAGGGAGGAATCTGCTGTCCCCTCACTTCGTTTCTTTGCTTTCCCCGGTTGGGAGTGTGGGGTGGGGGGGTGTTCTCCCCCGATTTGACTGCTTTTAAGGCTTCCCCTTTATCACCAGTTTTAGTAAATTGTGCTTGGTGTTTGTTGAGCTTCTTGGACCTGTGGGTTTATAGTTTTCATTCTAGTTGGAAAAGTTTTGGTCGTGATTTCTCGAAATAGTTTTTTTCTGTCCTTTCCTCCCCCTTGAAGAAATGCAATCACACGTATATAGTCGTTCCTCTGTATCTGTGGGGACCTGGTGCCAGGACCCCTGCGGATGCCACAATCTGCGGGTGCTCAAGACCTGATGTCAGACGGTGCAGCTCTAACCTGTGTGCGTTCTCATGTGCACGTTACGACATCTCTAAATTACCTGCAATACTAATGCAATGTCAATGCTGAGTAAATAGTTGCTACACTGTATTCTTTAGAGGAAAATGACAAGAAAAAGTCTGTGTGTGTTTAGTGCAGATGCTTTCTTTTTAAAAATGTCTTCCGTTCCCGCATGTTTGAACCCACAGGTACCAAGGGCTGGCCG
The DNA here is from genome assembly GCA_963575035.1 of Avahi laniger. Taxonomy (NCBI): domain Eukaryota; kingdom Metazoa; phylum Chordata; class Mammalia; order Primates; family Indriidae; genus Avahi; species Avahi laniger. The sequence goes on from CAUYSK010126773.1 coordinate 23,899, forward strand.
TATTCGGCTATTGGAAGTCGTCCCTCCGGTCACCAGTGCTCTGTTCTCCACTCCACCTGGGTCCCCTCCCTGCACCACGGCCCAGAAGCTCCTCAAGGCAGCACTGGAGCAACCAGGGGGCTCACATCAACTTTTCTCGGTCTTTGATGTCATTATTCCTCATTGCCTGATGTTCGATGTCTTCAGGGCCATTGGTTCATTTATCATCTTTAGCTGTTTCAAGCAGGGGTACAAACCTAGATCTCTGTCCGTCTCGTCCATCGGCGGAGCTCCCTTGCCCTTCCTAGAGTCACTCCAATCAGGCTTTCTTTCCTGTCCTTCCACTAAAATTGCTTTTATCGAAGTCACCAGGAGCACTCTGGGAGGCCGAGACAGGAGGATCCCTTGAGGATCCTTCCTTGGAGGATCCCTTGAGACCAGCCTGGGCAAGAAGCAAGAGTGAGACCCCATCTCTATTAAAAATAGAAAATTAGCCGGGCGCGGTGGCACATGTAGTCCCAGCTACTTGGGAAGCTGAGGCAGGAGGATCGCTTTAGCCCAGGAGTTGGAGGTTGCAGTGAGCTAGGATGACACCACTGCGCTCCAGCCCGGGTGACAAAGCAAAACTCTGTCTCAAAAAAAATAAAGTCACCGGGGACCTCCATGGTTTAAAATCGAGTGGTCAGTTCTCCGTTCTCACCTCACCCCCTGCAGCGGCAGCTCCCTCCTCCCGGGACACTTTCCTCCAGTGGCTTCCAGGCCGCCCACACCAGCCTTGTCTCCTCTCCATGTGCGTTTTCTCAGTCTCCTCTTCTGGTTGCTCCTCTTCTCCCCGATGCCTCAGCAGGGATGTCCCTGGGGCTCAGGCCTTGGCCTCCTCGCATGTCTGTGGCTCCCTGGGCCGTCTCATTGGGTCCTGTGGCTTTAACACAATGACTCCCACAGGTCTTCCTCTAGCCCAGAACGCTCACTGAGCTTCACGTTCATAAATCCAGCTGCCACTCGACATCTCCACATGTCACTTTCGACTGCTCGAAACCAAATTCCCGACCCCCTCCCACACCTGCTCTTCTCCACCACCCCGCCTGGGGTGAGGGCAGCTCCCTCCTTCTAATTGCTCAGATCAAAACTTTGAATTTGCCTTCGACTCATCTCTTCTGCTTGACGCATCCGTGAGTGCATCGGCCAATCCACTACTGTCGCAATGTGTCCTGCACTCCGCCCTTCTCCCCGCCAGCCACCCGGGCTGGCCCACCATTGTTCTCAGCCGGGGTGTTACAGTGGCTTCCTACCTGCTCCTCGTCCCACTTGGGTCCCTGAACCCCATTCTCCACACACCGCTCAGGGCGATCTTTTAAAACACCTATCAGAGCCCTTGTCTTCTCTCTCACACCTTCCAATGGCTTCCTTCATTGCGGTAAGTTAAAGCCCTAGGTGGTCTTCAGATCTGTGTGTACTACCCTGTGACTTCTCAGACCTCTCCTCCCTCAGCCTCCTAGCTGTCCTGAGCAGGTCGGGCAGGCTCCGGCCCCAGGGTCTTTGCACTGGCTGTTCCTTCGTTTGGGAATGCTGTTCCTGCCCTCACTGCCTTCATGTCTTTGCTGCCCACCCTGCTCACCCTACTGAAAAATAGCAAATGCGCTTCTACTGCCCCGACTCCAACCCCCTCCCACCCAATTTTTAACTTTCACTGCAGGTGTCACTTTCTAACTTTAAAGTTTATTTATGCACTGTGATTTTTGATCATCTCTGTCCCTGGGACGCCAATTCCATGAGGACAGAAATTCTCATCTCTCTTCCTCCCTAGCGCAGTACCGGGTGCACTGCAGTGCTCAGTGGGTGCTCAGTGATGAGAGAGGCCAAGTGAAGGGAGGACTGACCTTGAGTAATTATCTGTCAGGTCAGCCCAGCCTGCCCGAGAATGCCCTTGGGGGGAGGGGCGAACAGCCAGAAACGGGATTTGTGCAAAGGTTTAAACCAGACTGAGTTTTAGTAGGCAAATGTGACCAAAAACTCCAGCATCTGCTCAAGTGTTGTTAAAGGACAAGCAGGGGCTTCGAGGGAAGCCGGCAAGGGGAGTGAGTTGGCGGTGCCCCGTCGCCGGCTTACCGTGGGGAGCACGGACTCTCCTCCTGCCCATGTGGCCTCGGGGCTTGCTGCCGCCACCCCCACACTCCCTCCACGCCCACCTTTGTGCCCGGCTGGGCTCCGGGCACTGGGGGGGCCCCCACAGCTTTCTGTGGGGACCGAGGCTCCTGGCACAGAGGCCCTGTGGGGCACAAGGAGCCCCCCACATGTCAGAGCCGGCAGTGAGCAGTGGGCCAGAAGAGACCAAGACTCACGTCCCCGGACAGGGCAGTCCAGACTTTGGCAGGGGTCGAGCAGCACCCTGCATCAGGTGGGGAAGGCTGTGTCCCTGGGCCATGGGGACGTGGATCTGTGGGGGCAGAGTGCTGGCAGCTTGTGAAGCAGTGTGCCCCAGAGGCTGTGACGACACGAGAAGGGAACATTACAAAGGTTAAATGAGAAACGGGCGCAGCCCTGCCCGCGTCCGTCTCCATGTTGTCAGAGCACATTTGCGGACACGCACGAGGGAGCATGAGGAGGAAGTGCCCTCGCTCGTGGTGTCAGAAGCGCCACACTTCCATAATGAACCTGCCACCTCCCACCTCCCCAGGGCTGCTTCCTGGCAGCCGGGACAGGGCTGCGTCCAGCCTGTAGCTCTGTGCTCTGGTGGCTTCTGCCCACACAGGCCAACAGCCCTAGAGAAGGATGGTCAGGAGGGTTCCTCCGTGTCCCCACTCCACCCTCCTCCATGCAGGAGCGGTGGCCCAGGACAATGGTTGTCAGTGGTCACTGGTCACAAGGCTGCATTAGTCCCCTCGAGAGGGTCCATAGCAGGGTCCACCCTCCCCTGCACCCACCTGGGTGCTCTACAGAAAGGAGCCGGGTGCTGGGATTCCTGGGGGTCCCCAGATGCCAAGCCAGAGCACCTTCACCTCCTGGGGGTGGGGGGGCCAGGGTCCCAGCTCCACTTGCCAGGGAGGGTGGGTGAGTGTAGATCTGAGCTCACCCCCAGCTCCCAACACACAGAGCCACCAGTAGAAGTCCCCAGGGTGGGATGCTGGCCACAGGCAACTGCAGGGCCACTATCGGTTCAGGCACGTGTTTGCAGGCTGCGTGGTGGATGCAGGGGGCTCTGCTGGACAGGAAGGGGCATCACTGATGATGGGCAGGTGGGCATGTGAGAGCCCCCACCCCATCACACTGTCCCTGGGGTCCAAGCCCAGGGGCCTCCAACTCCACCGTCCCTGTGGGCCGCGTGAGGCAGAAACGCCAGAGCCGGAGGAGGGATCCCCCAATAGGGAGCTGGGTTCTTCATTCCACACCAGTGTAGCCAGGTCACAACTCACAAGCCTCAGTTTCCTGGGCCTGTGAAATGGGCCCATAGCGGGCAGGCCAAGAGGTCCCTGACTGCTAGGGCCCAGACACTCCTGGCCCTGTCTGTGTCCAAGAGGGCAGCTCCACAGCCCCCGACCTGCCACCAGCAGCTCCTGCCAGGCTGCGGTGGCCTTCACAGGGCGAGGGGCGCCACAGCGGCTGAGCAGGCCTCCCCAAGAGGCGCTCGCCGCCCACCTTCCCGGAGCCCCGGCCCCCACCCCAGCACACACGCAACTATTTAATTTTGCTCTGGCAAGGAATAATAGAGTCCTGTGTATCTATTACAGATGTGGGGAGATTGGGCCGCCACAGGCTGCGCCGCACATTCAGAGGCCTAACAAAGCTGGCGACAATCGACTCTGCCTGCCATTATCCATTCAACGTGCGTAATAAATGAGCCGGGCGCAGCCTGCCATATACCACCCGGCCCAGATAACGGCTGAAAGGAGAAAATTAAATTTTGCTTTTGTTGAAACATTATGATTTATGTATTTGTAATATAGGCTGTGGTGGGCAATTGGGGAAGAAAAGATTGCTGAATATCCTTCGGGTTACTGATGGCCTCGCCGGCCACTCAGAGAGCCGTGCTCAGCCCACTCCCCTCCGTGGGCAGGAATAATAGGAAACCGCGGGCGCGCCTTAACCTGCTCGCCCGCCGGAGGGAGTGAGGGGCTGGCACGGCCCTGCTGAGCAGCCGTGGTGGGCTCCCGCACTCGGGTTATGCCACGCGGGTCTCGGAGGGGGCAGGGGGTGGCGTCTGCCAGCTCTGACCCGGGACCAGGCATTCCGATCACCCTGTGCCCTATCTGGACCTATAAAAATAATTAACTTCTCCCGGCTGGCCCTGGAGAGACAGACACGTGAGAACATCCCCTGTAATTTATAATCTTGCAGTCCTGTCCCTTAATGCAGCAATCAGAGTGGGCTTATCATGTTGTAGAAGGTAATGAACTTACTTACTCCCAGCTCACGGGTTCCCGAGCCAGGGTCTGGCGTCCCCCCCACCACAGACAGCCAATGGGGAGGGCTGGGGCTGGGAGCCTCCCCACCAATAGACCACCAGGGAGCCCAGGGCCTGTCTCCTTAATGGACAGGGCAGCGCTTGGTAGCCAGGGACCCATATGGCTATGTGGCTGCAGGGAGGCCACATCCCTGGTCACACAGGGAGAGCCGAGGGCCCACGGGCATCTGGTGGCAGGCCTGGCCCTTCACTGGACATACTGAGAGACTTGGGCAAAGCCCTCCCACCCAGAGCCACCTCACACAGCTGGGATGCCACGACCCCACGCTCACCTGCTCACTCAGAGCTCCTTGTGGTTCCTGGGAGCTCCCACATGTGACTCATCCTATCATGCTGAATGGGGACATTCTCCCACAAAGGGAAAACTGAGGCTCAGTAAGGCCAAGTGGCCCAAGGACACCAGTGGGGAGCAGCCATGGGAGTATCCACCTGCCACGCTGACCCCTGCTCCTGGAGAGGAGGCCTCCACTGAACTGTGGTCACACCTGGGGCAGCCCTTCCCCTTTCATTTCATGTGTGCCAGGCACGGTAGTTTCAGCCATGTCACCAGGGTGCCTCCCACGGGCCTCTTTGGCCCTCTGACCTGCTGTTCTCCTGGGGGACAGTGCCAATCTCAGCTGCCATCTGTTCCCAGGACCCAGCATGTCCCAAACTAAACCTTCCTCCTCCCATTCCCCTACCCCCTGCAGGGCCCATCTTATTTTCCAGCAACCTAGGGTGCAAGTGGAGCCTCACTGCCTCTGCCTGTCCTCAGACAGGCCTCTGAGTCATCCCAAAGGGCAGAGACAACCTGGTCCTTGCTTGAGGTGCTGAATCAAACCTTGCCTGAAGCAGGTGCATGGCCCACTTGGCTGTTTGAGCAGGGAGTTGCACTTGCTGCTTCCCGAGACAGGGCTCTGATCGCTTGCACCCTGAGAGCCCTGGTGGTGCCCTCACCTCCCTCTGTGGTCTCACTCTCCTCTCCAGGCTCACAGCTCCTCAAGGCCCAAACCGGTCCCTGCCCCAGCCCCTGCCCTGCCCACCTGTCAGCCAGGTGTGGGCTGAGCCCCAGGAGCAGGAACGTGATCAGTCAACTCGGTCAGGTGCTAGCCTGATACTCAGTGGCCACAGAGGTCGCATGGGCTCCCAGGGTGCGGCCCGCGGGGAGGTATCCTTATTCCCATTTTCTAGTTGGGAAGTGGGGCCAACAGAAGTGAGGTCAGGTGAGGCAGAGGTCAAGGGTGGGTCTGAGCCGAGGTCTGAGCTCGCTTCTCCCCTTCTTCTCACCACCTCCCCCTCCAGTCTTGCCGGATCCCTGCCTGGAGCCTGTCCCCGCAGCCTGCGTGGCCCCCTTCCCGGGTCAGGCCCTGCAGCAAAGATAGAATTTGCTTTGAGGCAGATTTCTTTGTTCCAGGGGTTCGTTACCGTAACAGCTGATGAACCGCAGCCATACGGGCCGTGTGCATGTGGGTCGTGGGCACACGTGGGCACATGCTGGTGCCCAGTGCTGGTGCCCAGTACCTGGCTGGGCTAGGCCTTCACCGGAACGGACTCCTTCCCTCATCACCGCAGTGTGCTAGTTTTATTGCATGTGCAGAGGGTGTCGGGCTGGGCAATGGTAATTTTATTAAGAGATTTATTTTGTGTCATGCTGTTTTCTTCAGTGTGGCCGTGCCAGTCCCTGCCTGTGCAGTTGTGCTGGGCTGCAATGGGCACCCTCTGACAGCTGGAGCTGCCCAGGCAGAGAGCCCCACCTCCATCCTTTGCCTGTCGGGCAGGTCCCTGCCCCGGGCTGTGCCTCCCCAGCCTCTCCCCTGCAGGTTCATGCCCGGGGACTTCTCCACCGCTGCGCCCATGCCAGGCCCTGTAGGGGTTCCCCACAGAGACTTGGAGGTGGAACTCCTACACCTCATCCATCGGCGCACCCCAGTGCACCTCGGCAGGGATTGGCACCTGTGACTGCTGGTCTCTGGACTCCGCTCTGCCAGCCCATTGGCCAGCCGGGTGGAGAGAGCCTGTCCGAGGTGGGGACCAGAGGAGGATGTGGTCCCTCCCGCCTGATGGTAAAGCCTGGCCCATCAGGTGAAGGCGGGGACCCCAGAGATGGACATGAGGGTTCCCCTAGCCCCCAGAAAGGCCAGGGCTCTGCAGAGGAAGGAAGTGCTGTGACGGCTGGGGGTGGCGGCGCCCAGGCCACGCCTAGGGGAGGGAAGAAGGGCTGGGGGTGCCCCGAGACCCCACAAAGGGGGAGTGCTCAGCAGACAGCCCAGGGGTGTAGGGGTGGGTGGTGCGAGGGTCCCCCTCAGTCCCTCCTCTCTATCATTGCTGGTCACCCTCAGTGTGGGACAGAAAGCCAGAGGGTGTGGCCTGGGGCGGGGGCTCTGGGACTTGAGAATACAGCCAAGTGACACCTGTGGAGAGTGGGGCTCCCTGGATCCAGCTCGGAGGGCCTGCTGTCCTGACTGTGGGACCCTTCGGCCCCTGCGCTCATCTTGGAGCTTCCTGAGGAGGCGGCGGTGGGAGTCGAGAGCCCCTTCCCCAGGCCAGGCCCTTCTGCTGCCGACTACCCTGACTTCGGACAGCCTGGCTCTCCCTGGCCCTCAGGCTGCCTGTCCACCCCATCTGACACGGCCTGCCCGGGCTCACACTCCCAGGGAGACCCCCGTCCTCACACTGCAGTGGACAGTGGTGCCCCAGGGGGCAGTGCCCACCTCGGCTGGCTGAGGGCAGCAGGGCTGTGTGGAAGAGGTAGTACTGGCATAGCCCCCCACATCTGACCCTCTTCATGAAGCCCCCATGTTCGCCCACCGCAGACACAGGATGGGTGTCCAGGGAAGGGTGGCTGTCAGCAGGGGCCGGGCAAGGGTGGGGCGATGTCCCCTGCGGCTTCATGCCGTGACGGTTACAGTCCAAGGAAGGTGCCCAACATACAGGAGGGACAGGAGGTGGCCTGGCTTGGGCTGAGCCTCCTGCCATGGCCAGTGGCAAGGTCCCAGGACACGCGCATGGCGGAGGCTGGGAGACAGTTGGGAGGGCCTGGTCATTGAGATGCCCCCCCAGAAGTGCTAACTCATCCTCTGAGCTCAATGTCCACGTCTGTGAAATGGTGCAGGCCCCTGGCAGGAGCGCTGTGCAGGCACGTCCGCCGTTTGGGGCAGCACCTGCGCTTCCTAGCCCCTGACCAATCGGCTCCTCCAGGCCCGGGGCCAGAGGCGTTCAGCCAGGGCAACAGGCAGGGCACAGTTTCCACAGGGTGGTGGCCCTGCCCATCACAGTCTGTGGCCTGTCACAGTCAGAGTCACACCCCAGGAGGCACCTAGGGCTTTGCACACTGGTGGGCTGGGGCCCAAGGAGGGCACTGGCTGGGGAGCCAGCCGTGTAGGGTGGGGGCTTCACTCGAGGAAGGCCCACAGAGTGACGCAGGAGGGATGCTGGGCTGCCACCTTCTGGCTGGGAGAGATCAGAGTGCATGTGTGTTGTGTGTGCATTGTGTGCACGTGTGTGTACATGCATGTGTTGTGTACATGTAATGTGTGTGCGCATGTGTGCCTGTAGTCTGTACGCATGTTGTGTGCATGTGCTGACCGCTGCTGAGGCCCGGCCAGCCTTGGGGCCTGGGAGCTTCTCTCTGCATGCCCTGGCCTGGCATGCCCCTGGTCCTGTCCTCACCCAGTCCTCAGAGGTGGGCTGGCTTTCCAGGGGGTGCGTTTCGCATGTCGTGGAGACCCCAAGCAAACAAGGCTCAACCCTTCGTGCCCCCATGCCTGGTTCTCTGTGGGACTGAGTCGCCCATGGGACAAAAACTCTCTGGCAGCTCCTCCCACAGGGACCCCTGGGTAGGAAGGCCTGGCAATGACGAGGGAGGGTCCAGGAGCCCCCAACCTGCCCCCAGCATGAGGGTTGCCCAAGGTCCAGGGCATGCCACCCTCTGGCTGCCTGAGTTTCAGAGACAGATGCCAGGAGGCAGGAGATGGTCCAGCCAGCAGGGCCTGGTCCCATCAGAGTTCCATAGGGCGGAGCTGAGTGGCCATTGTGCAGCCTCATGCAGGAGGCAGGGGCAGAAGGTTCCCCGGAGTCACCCTGGGACTTGGCTGGGTCCCTCTGTACAGGGCCAGTGTGAGGAGTGTCTGTCCTGGCCTGCCAGCAGGGCCAGTGAAGGTGGTGGGGATGGAGGAATCATCCCATCCCCTGACGTTTCTGGCCCAGAGTTCCAGGGGAATGGCAACTTCCCACCTTCCAGCCCCTCCTATGGCCCGCCCAGCCCTCCCGTTCTCCTCTGGCCAGGCTGAGGCCTCCGCTGCCTGTGGACACTGGGAGGTGGGGCCTCCAGGGTCTCCAGGTCCAGCTCCCAGGCCCGAGCGCCTGGTACATGAGTGCTGAATGAACAAACAAGTGAATGAATGAATGGATGAACCTTTATCTGGTGCCTCACCCTTGAGGCTGGGCTAGCAGAGGACAGAGGTCCTGAACCCCAGGCCAAGCAGGTGCTGGCAGACACCCAGGCGCTGGCAGAAGTGACCCACCAGCTTGTCTTCTGGAGGGGTGGGGTAGAAGCTCAGGGTGTGTATGCAGTCAGGGGCGAGTCGGGGTTCTGTGCCTGCCCTGAGGACTGGGGTGCTGCCCTGTGCACCCTTCACTCCCAGAAGCAGCACCCTGGCCTTTGTCCAACACCCACCCCAAGGGAGGCCCAGGGACCAAGGACATTGAGCTCCTCCTCCCCCAGCACGTGGTGGCAGAGCCCGCTGCTTCCTGGGGTGGCCCGTCACAATCACGTCACCCAGGACCCTCTCCCTGCTGGCTCTGAGTGCCTCCCGCAGGCTGGCACAGGGCGCCACTAGGGCACCCAGCATGGCAGACTGGCCAGCTCGCACAGCGCACGGCGGCCATTCACTTCCCTGCAGTCCTGGAGGCTGCGTCCAGGCAGGGCGTTCCTCCTAGGCCTTCCTTTGGTGTGCAGGTGTGCCTTCCTGGGTGTCCTCGGGCAGCCATCCCTCTGTGATGTCTGTGCATTAATCTCTTCTTCTTATGAGGACAGCAGTCGCCTAGGGTCAGAGCCCACCCTGAAGACCCCATTCTAACTTCATCGTCTCTTGCAAGGCCCATCTCCAAATCCTGTCACATTCCGAGGTACCGAGGGTTCATACTCAACATGCGAATTTTGGGGGACACAGTCCAACCCGTGACACGCAATTCTACAAGGGAGGTGCAGAGGCGTCAAACAACTGACCAAGATCCCCCTGCTGGTGGCAGAGCTGGAATCCAAACCGGGCTGGATGGCTCTCTCCGGAGACGGCCATCCCGCCTACCCCACTGCATCAGAGCATGGCTGCAGGGGATGCTTGGGCACGCCCTTGGGGACGCCCTGGGGCACTGCTGATCCCAGGTAGGGAAACTGTGCATCCCCAAATGCCCACAGACACCCCGATTCTCAGCTGTCAAGAGTGGCTGGGTTTGGGCAGCAAGTGAGACCTTCCAGGGCCGAGAGCACTGCTCATTCACCAGGCAGGGCCAGGCCCCGTCCCTGAGCGGGCAGGTCTCAATTACCAGTGACCTTAGCGTCTCAGAGTCTGCTGGGTTTTCGCCTCTGCACGTTGCCGTGGGCATCCTTCTCCATTCCCTGCCCGGGCTGCGTGGCCCTTGCTGCTGCGTGGAGTCGACGTGCCGAGTTCTTCTCGGTGTCACAAATATCTTCTGCTGTTGTTTGTCCATTAGCTTTTAGGCAGCAAAATCCTTAATTATTTGATGGCATGAAAATGTATTGATTTGTCCCTTCTGGTTTATACTTTTGAGAATTTCAAAAGTCTTTCTCCCAACCCCCAGTGAGGACAACGTCCCTCTAACTTTGTGCCCATTCTTATGGCTCAACTTCTCCACACTCAGGTCTGTCCCCCTCTGGGCTGCGCCTGCGCATGGCCCCCATCTCCCACCCCAAGGTCCCAGTGTCGATGCTGCTCCTCCACCTCCTGCTTTCCCATGTGCCGCTCTGTGGGGAGCTGACCGTGTGCTCTCACGACACCCCCACCAGGCACCCAGCATCGAATCTGCCCGTTCTGTATGCTCACGTTGAAGTTTGAAGTCTGTGCCCCACTGTCCCCTCTCCCCAGGGCTTGCAGAGCAGATGTCAGAGCCAGGCTGGGAGACCTGCCCATGAGGGAGGTGGGCAATGGTCCCATGCCCACCTGGGAAGACCACTTTGTCACATCCATGGCCACGAGGCCAGTCTTAGCTACATCATCCAACCACCAGCGACTTTTCTGTTTCTGCACTCCAACAGGGCCACCTCAGGGTCCCCGCCTGAGTGTGTGAGCAAGGGGAGAGTGGGGGAGATGGGACAGGGCCACCAAGCCATGCACGTCACCTGGAGACACCAAACTGCCCCACAGTGTGACCATCCCCATCCCGCAGGCCCAGCCCTCCAGGGACTGAGCTGAGGGGCCACGCAGGCACCCAGTTTTCGTCCATGGCCCAGGGTGCCAGATAGAGCAGATGTCCAGGGCAGGGTGGAGCCCAACGGAGGCCAGCATGGCTCCTAGAGCCCCCACCGAGCCCCTTTCCACCAAGGGCTTATCTGTGGCTGCTGTGGGAGGCACGGCCTGCGGATTTTGCGGTCCTGTTTCATCTACTCAGGAATAGAGACACATAAATAACCGGCCTGATAAGATTGAGATATTGAGTGTTTTCTAAGAAGGAAGCACGAGTGATGGCAGTTTTTCGGGTTTTAGGTTATTCTGGGCAGGGGCGGGAGGCGAGCGTGTCTGGGAGACTGACGGAGCGGCCAGGGGGAGCCAGGCCCCAGACAAATGCGTTCTGCAGAGCATGAAATCCGTACAGAGTACGCTCTCTCCCTGGACCATGCAGGACTCCTCCCGCGTTTCAAGGTCACTGTGTGTGAGGAGAGGCTTCAGATGCCCCTCCAGGGTCTTGGTGTGGCTGACAGGTCAGAGGAGAGGGAGCCGTGTGGTGCCCGAGAAGAGAGGACAGCAGGTCCACCCCAGCCTCCCAGGCCAGGGGCTGCAGCAGGGATAGACCAGGGCGGGCCCTTCTGTGGCCCTTCCCTGGAGTGTGGACACCGAGGGCTGCCCAGGGAGGTGGCTTGGCCACTGCACCCAGTTGGGAGTGAAGGCGCCATTTGCGTGGACAGGATGTGGGGGCCGCTGCGCCGTTCCGCTGGGGAGGATGAAGCGCTCCTGGTGCACAGCCTGCTTCTGTCTGCGGATGAGGCTGGGGCCGCAGCGCTGGGTTTACTGGCCTGGTGTGGGAAGGCCTTACCCCCTCCCCCAGCCGGCCCAACAGAGGCCCACCTCCCCGCAGCAGCCATCCACCGAGGTGCACCGCCTGGCGCTGACTGGTGCTCAGCTGTGCTCAGTTACTGGCTGTGTCTGGAGCCATCATGCATGCCTGGCCCTGGGGGAAGGTCTTTTCTGGCCTGCCCTCCTGGGCCCTGCCTCCCCATCCCCGATGTTCCTCGTGATGAGAACCCCGCAGCACAGCTGGGCATGGCCGGGGTGTGGGAGGGCAGCGCTGGGACCCAGCTGGAGCCTCTGGCTTTTCCCCTGAAGGGTTCTGCAGCCTCTGTGGGTCCCAGCAGGGCAGCTGGGTGACATGCCCTCCTGAGAGCCAGCGACTGAGTCATGGTGGGCTGGAGGACTGGGGCTCCCCTTCTTCCCTGTCCCCCGCCACAGGGCAGAGGAAGTCTGGAGTCATGTGGAGGACGTGGGCCATTTTCATGTTGTTTTGCTTCCTGTAGATTGCAGGACACATGGCCTTGGAGCCAGGCCTGGCCTGGAAGGAGGGAAGACACAGAAGGGGGGCAAGTGGGACAATGGAAGGGACCCACTTCAGCCCCAGCCCAGCCCCAATCAGCCTGTGATGCCATCTCAAAACTGAGAGGCCCAGGACACAGCCCAGGGTGAGCTGGAAGGATGGGGCTGCTAGGGCCGGGCTTTTGGCAGCCACCATGGAGGCACAGAGTGCCACAGCCCACAGTGACCACGGCAGCATTTCGTTCACCACTGCACCTCCACTCACCCTGCACTTCGGTCTTCTCTGAGGGCAGGAACAGAGCCCCGTCCTCCGCACCATTCCCTGAATGGAGGAGGGGCAAGGGTGTCTGATGGATGGAAGAACAGGTGGGTGGAGAAATGGATGAGTGAATGGACACAGATGGATGGGTGGCTGGCTGCCTGGATGGATAGAAAGATGAAGAGATGGATGGATGGATGGACAGATGGGTCAATGGATGGATGGGTGAACAGGTGAATGAGTGGGTGGCCTGGGTGGGTAGATGGGAGGTATGCGGCTGGGTCGGTGGAAGCATGGATGGATGACCAGTGGGTGAACGTGTGGGCGAACTTAAGCAGCAGATGTGGCTGCACACAAACACAATCTATTTCGAACACTGTAGATTTATGACCACAAGGCTCAGGGGGTGCACAGCACTGCCTAGCAATCCTTTCTCTTTCTCACTCACTCTCCTGCTTTCAGGGACAGCTTCCCCCATCTCTTCTTTCCTTAAACTGCCATTACCCTCTGCTTACTCTTCAACCCCAGCTGAGAACCTTACTGTGTTCACTGGGAAACATGCATAAGCTAAGAGAATGGCCTGGTTCTGCCACCACCAGCTCCACGCCTGGACACAGGTGCCCTTCCATGCTACTGGTGATGGCTGGCACCTCCTCATGGGCACAGACTCCAGCCCCTCTCACACAGATGGGTCAACTGACTGATGGAAAAGTGGATGCATGATGGGCTGATGAATTGATGGATGAGCAGGTGGATGGATATATTGATGCAGGGAGATGGATGGGGCTTGGTGGGCAGATGGGTGGCTGGATAGACACATGGAAGAGTTGATGGACTCTAACAAGTGAACAGATGGATAAATTTGTGGCTGGCTGGATGAATGGATGGGGTGGATGGGTGGGTGTGAGCACATGGTGGCTAAAGGGAGGGAGAATGACAAATGAGTGGGTGGGAGGATGAATAACCTCTGTCTGGAACCCACTGGGGCTGCCCCCCAAGCCTATGGTTTAGGCCCCACAACTTGTGTCAGGGCCTCCTCCATTCCCACCCCACTGCTGGTGGCCTCCTGACCTCTCCTGCCTCTGGCCACCCAGACCAGAAGACCCCTAAAAGGGTGGTGTGTGGGTCAGCAGCCCGCAAGAGCTTCAGTTGCAGGCTGAGTGCATGTTGGGGGAAAATGGCTTGAATGTGTATGCACTTGTGTGTGAATTTGCACGTGTGCACATGTGTAGACATGCCCACGTGGAGGGCTGTGAGGGCACAAATATGTACATATGTGTAATATACATGAACGTGTACATATGTGCACATGCATGTGCCCTGATGGTGTGTGCACGTGTGCAAATATGCATGTGAGTATGTGTGGGCTCTCCTCAGCGCCTTCCCCCCAAGCCGGCCCAGCTCCTGATGGCTTTGCGTGGAGCAGGAACATGATCTGAGTCCTGACAGCAGCCACAAGGCCCAGCATAACTGGCCACCCATGTGTGGCCCTTGGGCAGCCCTGTCGCCTGGACACATTTCTTCTCCCTCCTTTAATGTCATGGAGAGAGTGGGCACGTCCCGGGCAGACCACCCAGGGCTTGCCGTGATGCCCACTTGGCTGGGCTGAGTCCTGGGCTCGAGGAGAGTGGTGAACAGCACCAGACTGTTCCAGGGCCACCCACTGTATTCCCTGTGGCCACAGGTCCATCCCCAGAGGGACCAAGCTGGGCTGTGAGGGTGGCCGGGCTGGTTCCCACTGCTCCCCATGCCCACATGCTGGCTCACGCAGTCACCTCTGTCCACACCAGCCCTACAGGGGGAAGCGCAGAACAGGCTAGAAACCAGACAGGTGACAACCAGTCCCAGCTTGGACACCAACCCATCTGCCAAAGTGTTGGTCACAATGCCCTTCCCCAGCCCAGGCTCCTGGTAGGGTGGAAGGCCAGGTGGGTGCTGGGTGGGGCCCCCAGGGTGACGGCCTGCTGGGTCTAAGAAAGGCCCAATAGTGAGAGTGGGGACGGATTTGACTCACATGTGGTGGCTCTGAAGGCACCTTCCCATGACGGCCACTCTCTAGCACACCTGGTCCCATGTCCACACTGTCTCTACTCTGCACCCATGGGGGTCCATGCACCCCCGACTTGCTCCTGCCCTCACCACCGCTGGTTTCTCTGGGGAAGTCTCAGAGAATCCAGGACCGTCTGGGAGGGAGGGGAAGGACTGACTAGCATTGGTGCCTACTGTGTACACGTCATCTCATGTAAGTCTGTAATCAGTCTCCCAGCCACAGACGAGGGTAACTGTGCCCTGCACCTTTCCTCCCCGCCCCCCCGCCCCACAATGCACAGTCGGCCCTGCCTGCTGCTGTGGCAGTCAGGGGTCTGGGGGTGCCCATAAGGGGCGGGGCCACCCTCCTGGCCCGAGAGCTGTTTTGGCACTGATCTGACAGCCATCCCCACAACGGTTAAGGGTGACCGCATGGCAGCCGGCAATTACATGATTTCCAAGCGATTCATTCTGGGCTGGGGCTGCTGCTATTTCAGCCCAAACTCGAGGCTGGGGTGCGGGAGGCGCCGCTGACATTTCCGAGTCCGCGGCAGTAATTGAGGTCCCAGCGCCTAAGCCCTGCAGCTGTCCTGGCCCACTGCCTTCCGCAGGCTCCAGAGACAGCCCCCATTGCGGGGACCTTGGGGCTGCCCTCACCTGAGGCTGAGGGGAAACTGAGGCCCAGCTGAAAGGCCAGAGAGGTCTGACCGGCTCTCCTGCGACCTGCACCTCCCTGAGCCTCGTGTCCTCAGCTATAGAGGGGT
The DNA here is from genome assembly GCA_963575035.1 of Avahi laniger. Taxonomy (NCBI): domain Eukaryota; kingdom Metazoa; phylum Chordata; class Mammalia; order Primates; family Indriidae; genus Avahi; species Avahi laniger. Next base: position 39,133 of record CAUYSK010126773.1, read on the forward strand.
CTCAGGCCGTGGAAGAGGCCCCTGTGTTGGGAAGTGAGATGGGATTGCTCCAGAGGTGTCCTCCCTGGGGGGCCACTGCCCCCTCCATGCTGGCCCTGCAGGGAGCCAGGACCCCCCACTTCCCTTCCCGCCGGTGCCCCTCCCCCAGCCTCTCCCTGGCTGCCACCTCCCTGGCCCGGGGTCTCCAGTCCCTGCTGCCCTTCCTGTAGCATTCCTAGGAGGTCATGGCTCAGGCCTGGCCCTGACATTCTCCTTGTTGCTGGACCAAACTGGGACCTATCGTGCCTCAACCTCTGACCCTGGGGATCTGTCCTGGCTGGCCATGCCCTACTCCTGGGAACTGTCCTCGCTCCACCCAGAGGACGTGCCCCTCCTGGCCGCTGTGGTCTCAGCCTTTTCCTGCCGTCTCAAAGTCCTGCTTCCTCTGCCCACATCACTCTGAGGTGTCTCAGGGCTCAGCCGAAGGCCCTCCCGGTCCCCGGTCCCCATTGGCACCTCTCCCCACTACAGACTTAGCTGCCACCCAGACTGCCTGGGCCCGCTCCACAGCCAGCACCCCACCCACTGCCCCCAGCCCTTCACCTGGCACTGCACACGTGCACATGTGTGCACATGTACATATGTGCCTTGACCATGTGTGTGCATCATGTGTACACTTGTGCATGAGTGTGCATGTATGCACATGCTCATGTAGGCATGCACAGACCCATGTACCCAGACCTGGCCTGTCCACCCCCACCACCCAGCACACACTGCTCCTGTCTCAAGGCCCTGCCCCACCCCACCATGCCAAGGGCCCTGGAGCATGTCTCCCTGGAGCCCCAGCTGCATGGAAGGCCCGGATTTTCATGGAGAGCTCCGTGGGGGCTTCCTCTTGCTCCCGACACCTTCCCACCACCCTGGGGAGACGTCTGAGTAAGGACAAGGCTGTGCTTGGGGTGCTCAAAGCCAGGGAGGAGACCCTTCTGGAGGGTTTCAGGGAACGAGCTGGGATTCCCTTGAGCAGAGATGCACAGGGGACACACCCACACTGAGGGAACAGGTTAGGCTGGTGTCTGCACAGAGAGGCAAGGCTGGGGACAGGAGCAGAGAAGGGGGCTGGGCAGGGGAGCCCCCAGGGGTTGGCTCTGACCCTGCCGACTGAGTGGGAGCCAAGCTAGGGGACCATCGGGGGCCTGGGCACAGTACCTTGGCTCCACATGCCCCCCCCAGTTGCCTGGTGGGCACCCTGACAACATGTCACCATGGGAGCTCCCCCGCCCAGGCTCAAGGAGACCCGCCCAGCCCACCACCAGCATTGAGCAGCTGTCACAGCAGATGGGGACAGATGTGCCAGTGTACGTGGCAGGTGAGGGCAAGAGAGGGGACCCCTGCCCCAGGTGAGGGCCTGACTTGGGCTCCTCTTGATCTCCACCTCTCAGAGATCCTCGCCCCTCCAGCTCTGCATGCCATTCCCTCTGTTGGAATCCCCTTCCCACCCCTGTCTGCTGGCCGTGTCCCCTCCTCATCCACATCCCTGCTTAGACCACTCCCCTGAGACACCTCCTGACTCCCCAGGCCGTGCACCTCATGGTGGACACCTGCACCTGTCCTGATTTGATTACCTTCAGTCAGTTCTGGGTGGGGCAGGGACCTTGTCTGCCAGGCCTTGGCTATCCCAGTACCCAGCACAGGGTGTGACCCCAGGAGGGAGAGAATGAAGTCCGATCGCTCCTCCAACTTCAAGAGGGTTCATGGGGGTGCTGTGAAAACAAGGGGCTCCCGTTCACACTGATGTGGAGAACTCAGGACTCAAAAGGGGTCAAAGAGGTTCTTTACTACAGGACTTGTCAGTGCCTTTGGTGAGGAGCATGGAAAGCCCCTCTGTCCCTACCCTTGGAGGAGCCCATGGGAACATTCCTTCTGAATACAGTAATGTCAAGGGACACAGTCTGGGAAACACTGACCTTGGAATCCTGTGTGGGGCCCAGGGAGAGCACGAGGCTTTCTGAGCACAGAGAACCGTCTCGGCCATTTCTGACCCCTGACTCCTCCTGCAGGAGAGTGGGGAGAACAGGGTGGAGGAGGTGGGCACAACTGAGCCGGCCCTGTGTGGGCTCCTGGTGTCTCCTCCTGCCCTGCCTCCATTGGGGTCAGGGTCCCAGGTAGGGGCTCAGGGAGCTTTCGGACCCTCCTCAACACCCCCCTCCAGGAGCACATGTGTGGGAGGGGCTGGACAGAGGCTGGGCCCTGGGCTACTGTGCACTGGGGGTTGAGTCCAAAGCCCCATCTGTAAGAGAAGGCAGGCTTGGAGGCTGGGGTCCCAGGGCACTCCCTTGCCTAGTGAGGAGAGGTGTGTGCTGGGGGCCATGGGCCATGGGGAGGGGTCTATTTTGTGTCCAGACCCCTCATGGCCCTAGTAGTAGTTCTTCTCGCTGTGGACGTCCAGCTGGGATGGCCACGCTGAGGCGGTGGGGGACCATGCTCCCCAGGCCCACAGGTGCCCCATCCTGACATATTCTGGGGTCCTGTCCTTGGAGGGGAGCCACTCTTAAGGGAACCCTCAAGCTGCAAGACGGGAGCCTCCTGACGCCTCCCGGCTGAGGTGCCCAGGCCAGAACTCTGGGCACAAGAAGCCTTCCGCTGACTCAGGCCAGGACCACTCCAAGGCTGTCGCGGCGCTGGGGGCTGCAGAGGCAGCGGCGGCCTGGCCGAAGAAGAGGTAAGTAGGGTGCTCCCCTTAGGCTGAGCGAGGGGCCTCAGGGGCGCTCCAAGAGGAGCCGGCAGGGGTGCTATGGGCCCAGCCTCAGGAGGGCCGAGCGGATGGAGGCCGCTTGACCTCCAGCCCTGCTGTCCTATTGCAGGACCAGGTCGTGGGGCCTGGCGGGTGAGTCAGAGGTCCTGGAGCATCGTCTGCTCCCCACCTCTCTGGGGCTGCTGAACATTCCCACCCCCTCTTCTGTGAAATGGGGTCGAGGAGAGCCCCCCAGCTGGGTGGTTGGTCACGGCTGCCCCCAGCTCAGCACCCGTGAAGCACAGGCACGGTGGTTCCAGAGGCGTCCCTGTCCTCCGGGAGTCAGCTGCTGGGGCTGGGGGCACAGCGGGCGGGCCGGGGGCTCTGCAGCGCAGCGAAGGCTATTTAAATGCTCCATTGGAGAGGGATTAAAGTTTACGCAAGGTCACCGAGGATGTGATAATTATAATCACAGGTTTTGGCTCCACAATGACAGCCATTTGTTATTTCCGCTCGGGCGGCTCCCGCGCCCTGAGCTGGTGACAGGCGTGGACTGATTTAGTGGCCCGAGCCTGTGCCCCTCCCCTCCTGCCGCAGTCCCCAGGGGACCAAGTGAGGCTTATTATGGGATGGGGGAGTGGTGGGTGGCAACAGAGAGAGATGGTTGTGGAGGCGGGGAGGGGTGGGGGCAGGGCTGGGGGAGGAACTGTGGATGCACAGGATGCCTGCCCCAGTGTAAGCCTGCCTGGCCCTAGCCTCACTTTCTCTACTTGTAGAATGGGCCATGCACCGCTGAGCCCTGCCTGAGGCTCCTGGCTCCACCCCGGGCCAATTCCCAGCCTTGTCTTTACTGGATGCGTCAGTAAGTCAGTAGTAGGCAATGGCCAGACAGGAAGGGTTCTGTTCACTCCACTCAGTCTCTGACTGCAACTCATGCTCTGGATTTCAAGGTTTCCCTGGAACTGGGTCCATTTCTCCTGGTGAGAGTCTGTCCTGGGTCCAGCACAGATATGCCTTGGTTTCCCCATCCCTAACATGGAGGCCATGGGTCCTGGGTCCCTGGGAAGGACAGCCAGGACCTGCCCCCTTCTTGAGTGGAGTCAGTGGCTCCCCTGCACCTGGGGGTCCCTAAACCCCAGACCACCTGTGTCTGTGTCTAGATAGTCCCAGCAGGCCGGACAGGGCAGCTGCGATGGGTTCCCAAGGTTCAGATCTGCCCCGAGGGGTGTGCCAGGGCACCAGTGTCTTCCTGAACACTTGCTGGCCACAGGTCAAATCCCTCTGTGCCTCAGTTTCCTCCTCTGTACTGGGGTTGACCTCATTGGGGGAGTGGAGAGGGAGGGGGTGGCATGCCCGTGGGGTGTGCCAGCCACACGCTGGGGACGCCTGGGCCAAAGGAGGGGGCTGTCCCCACGCCTGGACCCTCCACGAGGATCCGTGAGCCTGTGCCCTGGCAGGGAAGCAAAGGGCCGTTGGGCGACCCCAACACCCAGCCTGTGCCCCACCTGCCTCCTGCCTGTTGCAGCCCCGTGATTGATGCAGCTTTTTTTGTTTGTTTTCACAATCAGAGGTGAGAGCGCTTTAACATATATTAAATGGTGATAAATAGGGGGTCCGGGCAGCCGGCCTGACGCGGCATTTGTCTTTGAGGGAGCGGAGATTGATAATTCGTGGGCGGCATAAAAAAATCTCCCAAAGCTGCTGTGGAAAGCCCGCCCTCCGGAGCGTTTCTCTTGGGCAGTGCCTTGGGCAGCCACCGGGCTGCAGACTGGCTCTGCTAGGCTGGGGGCCTGCGTGCACAGCCACCGCCCCCGCCCACCCACAACCCAGCCCACTCCCCTGCAGCCGACCCTGGCCGGCCCTGCACTCCAGACCCCTCGTCCCTCGCCCAGGTCCCAGGAGCGGGCGCCCCCGGAAGCCTAGTTGCCTGGACCTGGTCTGCGGGCCTCGCTCTGCCGAGCTCCGACCTGGCCACTCCAGGGTGGTGCCGTCCTGCGTCTGATTGGGCCGCCCAGGTCACGTGCATGCTCCAGCCAATCCCACAGTTGGAGCGGTGCACTTGGGCCAATCAGAGGCCAATTCCAGTGTGATGTGAGGCAGAGACTTCACAGCTCCGAGGATGGGAGGAGCTTCGCCCAGAGTCCACATAGACCTCTGCTGGTCATCTGACCTCTGGTGAAGACATGGTGACAGCCAGGGGCTGTGCCCAGGGGGCAGTAAAGGGGGACCGGGCCAGCTCAGTGACCGGGCCAGCTCAGTGACTCGTGGCCTGGGCCGGCCTCAAGCTAAAGACCTGGATGGCCTGGGGAGGACGGAGTGGGAGCTCTGAGGGCCCTGAGGAGTGGGGGTCCTGGGGATCCTCGGGTGGGGACCTGTGGGAGGCCCTAGGGGGATCTGGGGCCTTGGGGAGAGTTCTGGGGGCCCTGGGGTAGAGGGCCCTGGGGTGGGCAGGGTGCTCCTCAAGGTGAAGCTACAGGCACAAGGTGATCAGAGCAGGTCCATGGGCCCCCGGCTTTGCCCCTGCTGTCATGGCCCACATATCCTGTCCCCTTTAGATGCTGCAGCGGGACACAGGGGCCAGGCCTGATGGGGCCTTTGAGTGGACCCCTCTCTGGGGGACTGGAGACACGGTAGAGACAACATCCCCAAGTACAGTAGGACAGAAGCCAGGCCCCACCCATCAGGTCAACTCTGGCCTCGGTGGGCAAATGCAGAGGAGGGGCTGTGGCTGGGCCCAGGGAGAGGGGATCCAAACATATTTTCATATTTAAGACAATCCGGCTAGCTGCTGTGGGAAGATGTAGGGGACAGTTTTCCTTCCATTTTTCCAACCTGGGCCCCAGGTGAGGCTTTTTAGGTACTGGTTGAACTCCCAGATTCAGCCATTGCAAGAAGAAATGCCCTCTGCTCCTGGCCCGTTACTGACCTGGCAGTGGAGCTCCCCTCCGCCCTCTCTCCCTGCACAGCCCTAGCCTGGTGTCACAAAATCTGTAAATGCCACATGCTTCTGTTATCAAAATGATGAACCTCTTCCACTGCCTCCCAAGAAAAATGCCACTTCTGGGCAGTCATGGATGTATTCCAGGTGCCCTGCACGGTGGTGCTCACTGCCCCATCCTGGCAAAATTGATGGACACCCAGGGAGGTGCCGAGGCTCCCTTCACTCAGTTAATCAAATAAAGTGCATTTTATTTAAGACACTTGCAGAGCTTAGGAAGACAGTGCTGCAGAAGTCCACCTGCAGGAGCAGGACTGGCTTTGGGGACAGAGGCAGCTCTCTGAAGCAGAGCCCAAGTGACTCTGTCCTCCCTGGAAGGCTGCTGGGACAGGCCGTCCCACTCCCTGGCACATCCTCAGCTGCAGAGGCTGATGTCCCCAGAATTCCGCCCCTGCCCCAAGGCCCCAGGGAGCATCAGCTGTGCAGGGAGGGTAGGAGCCTCAACAGTCATGTGCCTGGTGATGCCTTGGGACTGATACAACAGGGCTCGGGAAGTGTCCATGCCAGCCTTCCCTGCTCACAGGCTGACCATTCTGGCTTCACACTCACCACAGTGCCAAGAGAACAGAGGAGGCCTCGGCAGGGGCCAAAGACTAGGAGACGTCGGGGTCCCAAGTGTGGCAGGTTCAGTGTGGCAGGAGGCTGGGGGCAAGAGGAGTGAGCCATCACGACACTGAGCCTGCCCTGGCTACCACGGCAGGCCTGGGGCCCAGCGGGAGAAGGCGCTGCCTCTCTGCTCTCCTGGCCTTTGCTGATTTTCTGTTATAATATGTTGCCAATCTTTTTCTTTCTTCCTTTTAGGAGCTTTTAAAGGATATTAGCCTTTCATTCTTCTACAGGTTACATTCTCTCCCACCTCCATTTGTCTTTTTTTGGGAGGGGGCGATTTTTGTCATTTAGAAATGAGTGATTTTATGTAGTCAAATTTATCAATCTTCTTTTATGGCATCTGTGTTTGTGTTGCTTAAAGAAGTTTGTCTCCTCTGAAATGATGTACAGTGGTCAGGCCCCAGGTTGGATCCTGACCTGGCTGTCATCTGCAGAGCTGGGGCTTGAGCTGGCCCCATCCTGAGTGCCATGACTGTGAGGTGCTGATCCACACACCCGTCTCTGCAGGCTGATGGGGCAGAGGGGACGTGTCCCACAGTGCTCCCAGCCAGCGAGGAGTCAGGAAAGGGGAAGTGGCCGCTGAGCTTTGTCCTGAAACACAGGGTACGGGCCCCCCACAGAGGCAGAGGCCTCACCTTGCCAGCGACCAGCTCCTGGGACATTGTCATGGCTGCAGCTGAGGCTGCTGGGGAGAACGGGGCAGAGTGGTCACCCGCATGATCTGTGCAGAATGAACTCTTGAGGCCCCTTGTTTAAAAGTATTAAGAATTTAACACACAGAGCATTAAACTAAGTGGGGGCCCCCTGTGACTCTCTCGTCCCAGGGTGGGCTATTTTTCACATTTGCATTGTCCCTCAGTGGAACTCAGGAGCTTTCTTTGTGCGGGATCACATCTTTCGTGCTAAGTTTTATCTTAAGCATTTTGGTTTTTTTTGCTTTCTTTCTTCTGGGTGTTGGTTTGGGCTTATTCATTTTGTCTTCGGCCTCCCTACAGAAGTACATTTTTGTTAGAGGTGATTTCAGTTGATTCTTCCAGGGATGTGGCCACATCATCTGTAAAGAAATGGTCATTTGTCCTCCGCTTTCCAGCACTGACATCTGTATCAGCTCAGGCTGCCATAACAAAACACTGCAGACATCGGTCTTCTCACAGTCTGGGGGCTAACATCCAAGATCAAGGTACCAGCAGGTGTGACCCCTCTGGGCCACTCGCCTTGGCTTGCAGATGGCATCCTCTCACTGTGTGCTCACGTCCCTGGTGTCACCCTCTCTCTTCTTGTAAGGCACCCATCACGTCGGGTTAGAGTCCCACATGTATGGCCTCATCTACCCTTGATTACCTCCTCAGAGGCCCCGTGTCCGAGTTCAGTCCACACAGGCCTCCTCTGGCCCGATGGCCCATGCATGGCGTGGTGAGCAGGGCACTCGAGGGAGTCCGTCCCTGACCTGAAGAAAAGTCCTCTGGGTTCCCCACCAGCCCCAACACCAGCTCCGGCCGGAGCTTCCCATGTGTCCTTCAGAGCGTGCGAGGGATGTGAGGTCGTGGGGGCAAGAAGAGGCGAGAGGTGGACACTCTCTAGGGAGGCTTGTCATCTGGGGGGGCCACAAGAGGGTCAGCAGGGCAGGGCTGACCCAGATTGGTGGGAGGCCTGGCTGGAAGGATGGAGGACCCTGTACTGCAGGCAGAGGGCTCACTGGGGAAGGCGGATGGCCTGGGGGAACCGTGTGGGGTCGCACCTGCCACCAGCTGGGCTCTGCCCACCGTGGGGCCTGCCAGGCTCATGGTGGAGCATCCTGGGGCCCTGGTGGGTGGGCCTGTGTCGTGCTGGGCATTACGTGGTGCCGGGTCGGGCCGTGGCCCTGGCCCAGCCTGGTGAAATGCACTATATAAATGTAAATTTCCCTGCCAGCGCTCGCTCACTCGTTCAACAAGCTATCAGTGCAGCACTGTCAGTCCAATTTTTCACACTTTGTGTCTCTGTTCTCTGTCTGGAGCAATCCTGTTTCCCTGGGCTGTGTTGGGTTGGCAGCTGGAAAAGTTCAGCCTTGCAGATGCAGACAGGACCACCCAATGGGCCCTCCAGTGAGGGGCAGGGCATGGCCACGGGCAAGCTGACCCAGGCAGGATGCCCCAGCGTGCTCTCAGAGCCAGGCTTGGGGATCAGTGTGGCCACCTGGGATGGAAAAGCGGTTTGGCCCATGTTCTCCTGGAGGGTGGGCTCAGGCGGAGCAAGATGCATGCTCTGTCTTCCCCTGGCAGATGGGAGCAAGGGAGGGGAGGGAGTGGTGCTCCGTTTAGGGCTCCCCTCCCTCTCCCGCCACCCCTCAGGGAGCACCCAGGTACCTGGGCCTCAGGACCTCCCTCTACGCTCTGCTTGGGGGGAACAGCAGGGCAGGGTGTCCTGGGGAGCACCATGGGGTTCCATCTTACAGGCAGGGAGGGAGGGGTGCACTCACACAGGGAAGGCAGCAGAGCTGAGGCTCAAAGCCAGTCCTGGGCTGGATCCCTGGCACCTGGAGGAGGGGACAGCAGGTAGTGCAGGCTCCAGGGGCCTGGTAGGTAGGGAGTGGAAGACTGTGACCTTGCTCAGGACTGGGGCCACTGTGCACTCCTGTTGGCCCCTCCTGCTCTACTAAGCCTCCGAGGTATTCAGTGCCCATGCCCACTAGGCAGGGGTTCGTTCATCCGCCTGCTCACCCCAGCTTCTAGGACCTGAGGGAGGCCCTGCTTCCATGCAAGAAAGGAGCAGGAGCAGCCAGCTGTCTGTGGCTGTGGGGCCTCCAGCCAGAGGCCACAGAAGGTTGGGACTGACACCTGCCAGCCCCACTTAGGGACACAGGCAGCTGACCAGGGAGAGCAGCACAGCCCCAGGGATGGGCTCACTTTTCTAAAAGAGCTTTATCAAAGTATCATTGACATACAGCAAACAGCACACATTTAAAGTGTGCCATTTGATGGGTTTTGACGCACGTCCGCGCCAGTGAGAACAGCGCCACAGTCCCAATGGTGACCATTTCCCAGAAATTAGCTCTGCCCCTTCTTAAACCCTCCCCTCAGAGCCCCTCCTCAGACCCCACCCTGTCCCCAAGAACCACAGATCTTTTTGTCACTGTGAACTAATTTTCTCTTTCTAGAGTTTTGTACAAATGTACTTTTTTCCTTCTGGCTTCTCTCACTGGACATGATCACGCTGAGGTTCATTTCTGTTACTGCAAGTAGCCGTAGTTTGTTCTGTTTACTGCTGCGCTCTTTTCCCTTCACAGGTATAACACAGCGGATCTGACAATTCACCTGTTGATGAATATTTGAGAGTTTCCAGTCTGGGGCTTTTACAGATAAAGCCGCAGTGACCTTCATGTTCAAATCTCTGTGTGGACTCATGCTTTCATTTCCCGGTAAATATCTAGCAGTGAAATGGCTGGATTGTATGGTAAGTAGATGTGTATTTAGCTTTTTAAGAAACTGCCAAGCTGTTTTCTAAACTGGTTGTACCACTTTACATTCCCGCGAGCAGCGTACGCGCGCTCCCTGAAACCCATCCTCACGTGTGGCGTGGCCTCTGCCTGTGGTATTAACTCGCATTGCCCTAGCGATTAATGACGTTGAACATCTTTTCATGGGTTTGTTTGCTATCCATGTATCTTCTTTGGTAAAAACGTTCAAATATTGTGCCTTTTTTTAACTGGTTTTCTCAGTATTAAGTTTTAAAATATTTTTTTCTCTCTGCTTTTTGAAATTGAAATATAATTAACATAATGAGATTAAGCATTTTAAAGTGTACAATTCTCTGATTTTTAGTGTATTTACAAGGTGTGCAGCCATCACTACTACCTAATTCCAGAACATTTTCCTCACCCTGTGAAAGCTGATGATATGAATGGAGTCATTCTTGCCATACCCCACTGAATCAGAGTCGAGGGGCAGGGGGAAAAGCACGGAGGACACAGAACATCGCTCTGGAAATGTGAATCTCTGGGAGCCCAGCTGCTGACACTGCCCGTTGTAACCAGAGACCCGTTTCGTCTACAGCCGCGAGGGGACTTCTGCAACTCTAAGACTGACCTTGCCCGACAGCAGGAGCCTGCCAGCTCCAGAACTTTCCTAATCCCAATGGACCGTCTCTCAGGACCACACGAACATTCCTTTTACAAAACTTCCAACCTTCTTCTTTGTTCTTTGGACATACCGAAGGCCATACAGTCTGGCGGACGTCCCGAATGGCAATTCTTTCTTTCCAAAGAAAATGTAAAATTTGCAGATGCGTCTCTGCATTTTTATTTTGCCTGTGACTGCCCCAGAAGGAAATCCTGTTCCCACCTAAGCAGTCACCCCACTCCCTGTCCCGAGGCCCTGGCAGCCAAGAAGCTGAGTCTGCTGTGTCCCTATGGACGGGGCCCACCAGACACCCCCTGCCCAGGAACCGCTGGGCCTAACATTTTCCAGGTCCTCAGTGCTGGTTCCTGTCTGCAGATGGCCCACCTCTGGGGGGACACAAGCCTTCCAGGGCTCAGGGAGGGTGTCCACATCTCAGGTGGGAGGCTGCCCACCTGCCCCCTGTGTCCAGCCCAGGCCTAGCCCTGCTGCCCACGCCTCCCTCAGGCTCCCAGACCCTGGCTCTCCAGCCTGCTGGGACACCCAGGAATCTTCCATCAGGGTAGCTTGGGTGGTTCTGTCCCCCAGTCCCCATAAGGGACTTTATGTGGCCATACTGTCCACACAACAATGACCCCACTCGGCCATGAGGGAAGGGCACATGGCCAGGGCCACTCAATCATTATGCCCCATCTCTGCCTCAGACCACAGTAATTGGTCCAGGGGTGGGCACACGGCCAGGCTATCCAATCACATCTCTATAGTGAGAAGGGGAGGGATAGGGGGCGGAGGATATGAGGGGAGGGGAAGGGAAGAGGAGGGGAGGAGGAAGGAAAAGGGGGAGGAAAGGGGGAGAGGAGTGGGAGGGGAGTGGGGCAGGGGAAGGAAGGGGAGAGGCGGGAGGAGTGAGGTGCATGGCTCACGGGTCTCTGATGGTTTCACAGGTGGGTATCCCAGATTGGTCTGCCACAGTCCAGTGGCACCTGCCGAAGCAGCCCTTCGCCCCATTTGGCCTGATCTATAAGTTGTCTTGCTCTGGGTCACTTGCTTTCTCCAAAGGCCGCAGACATCTAGTTGCTGTTTGAAGAGAAAAAAGCCCTAAACAGGGCAGTTAATGGCTTGCTAGCTCCTCCTCGGTGAGCCTCTGTCTGGCCTCATCCTCCTCCCTGTGTGCTCTCCTCAGGCATCACCAGCAGGGGCAGCCTAGAGGCCTGAGAGCCCACCCGGCCGTGCAGGTTACCTGGCTGTGCAGGTTACCCTGGTGTGCAGGTTACCCAGCCATGCAAGTTACCCAGCTGTGCAGGTACCTGGATGTGCAGGTTACCTGGCTATGCAGATTACCTAGGTGTGAGGCCTACCTGGACAGTCCCAACTCCTCCAAGTCCCTGCCCAGCCTCTTTTCCCATGGTGGTGCCATTACTCTGTCTCTCTGGGCACTGAACATCATTTTAAATAAACTGGGACACTGTGATGGGTGGTTTGGTCCCCCACACCCAGGCTGCCCCTGGGCACTGCTGCTGACTCAGGGCCCTGGCTCCCAGGCCTCCTCATAGGAGACCAGGACATAGAGGGGAATGAGGACTAGGGGGCTGCCTGAGCAAGGTCTCAGGGAAGCAGCCCTTAAGGGCTCAAGGCCAAGGCTGGGCAGGAAGCCCTCCCCTAACAAACCCACCCCTCCTACCTCTTTCCGCTGGCCCTGGCTAGGTGGCCATATCCTTCCATCCAGGGCTAAAGGGTGCCCAGGAAAGACGGGCCAGCACACCCACCTGTTCTGGCTTTGGAGAGGGGTTCAACTTGCAGCTGGAGCTGGACGGACTTGGCCTTAGCTTGGCTTCTTTCATCTGTCAGCTAGGTGGCCCTGAGAAAGTTGCTCCACCTCTCCAAATCTGTTTCCTTCTCTTGCAGGGCTGTTCTGATTATGAAGAGAGCAGGTGTGAAAGTGCTGCGGACCAGGAAGGAACGAAGATGGTGGTGATGATAATGGTGGTGGTGATGATGATGATGATGATGGTGATGGTGGTGATGATGACGATGGTGATGGTGGTGATGATGGTGAAGATGACAGTGATGGTGATGGTGGTGGTGATGATGTGATGGTGGTGATGATGACGATGGTGATGGTGGTGATGATGGTGATGGTGGTGGTGATGATGGTGGTGATGGTGGTGGTGGCGGTGATGGTGGTGGCGGTGATGGTGATGGTGGTGACAATGATGATGGTAGTGATGGTGGTGATGATGGTGATGGTGGTGATGATGACGATGGTGATGGTGGTGATGATGGTGGTGATGATGGTGGTGATGGTGGTGGTGGCGGTGATGGTGGTGGCGGTGATGGTGGTGACAATGATGATGGTAGTGATGGTGGTGATGATGGTGATGGTGGTAGTGATGGTGGTGATGGTGGTGGTGGCGGTGATGGTGATGGTGGTGATGGTGGTGGTGGTGATGATGATGATGATGGTGATGGTGATGATGATGATGACGGTGGTGATGGTGGTGATGGTGATGGGTTTGAGGGTGATGTGATGGGGACAATGATGGTGGTGATGATGGTGATGATGGTGATGACTATGGTGCTTGGTTGTATTAGTTATCTATTGCTGTGTAAAAAATTACCTGAAAACATAGTGGCTGAAAAAGACAAATATTTATGATCCCACATGGTCTCTGAGTGGCCCTCAGGAATCTGAGAGCGGATGAACTGGGTAGTACTGGCTCGGGGTCTCTCATGAAACTGCAGTGAAATTGTCAGCCATGGTTGTAGGCACCTCAATGCTTGACTGGTAGTGAATCCACTTCTAAGAACACTCACAGGCTGTTGGCAGGCCACAGATGTTCACTGACTGTCCACCAGAGACATCAGTCCCTACCTCTTTTGGCTTCTCCAGAGACTGAGAGGACACGCCCCACAGTGAGACAGAAAAGGAGTGGCAGGGTGGGATGACGGGGAGAGGGAAGGGAGAAAACTGAGCCAGCACCCAAGACAGAAGGCATGGCCTCCCTTATAACCTACTCCTGCAGTGAGCCCACATTGCTCCTGAATGTCACTTGGCAGTGTCCCCAGCTGCAGCCTCCAGGGGAGGGGATTCCTGCAGTGCCAGCGAGGAGGAGGAGGAGAAGGAGGGGGATGAAGGCGAGTGGAGGGGAGGGGGAGGCAAGAGACCCTACGTGGTCTCTGTGGACTCCAGGTCTCACATCTTCCTTAGAAAGAAAAGATTCTCAGGCCACACGCCTGCTTCTTGTGGCTTCTTACTGCTTGGGCCCGTGTCCTTCTGAAATGTCCAGTGAGCCGTGGGCTGTGTTCCCTTCTCCCCTTTGGCTGGCCCCTGGGGCCATGTCCCTGAGCACAGGCCCCCTGCCAGTGTCCTGCAGTATGTGCATTTCCTGCGGGGGGATTCCTCGCTCCCAGGGCTCCTCCACTGAGCACTGGGAGGGGACTGCAGGGACCCTGCACCTGGCCCTTTGGAAAGGACCCAGGACCCGATGGAGCCCGTCCGCTCCCCACCAGGCCCGGGCCCCTCCCTGGCTCTGCTGGAATAAATCCTCCCCTAACAACTCCCGCTGCTGTCCGGGCCTCTGAGCAATGAACACAGCTCCCCATAATTTTCCAGGCGCTACCCGATGGGACAGTTTGTAATAAAATTGCTTCTAAAAACATATTTGCAAGTCACCACTGCATTTTTTAAGCAGAACAATCACCCACAGTGGCTCTTTGTCTCTGTGATTAAGTAGCTGACTTTCTTACATATATTTTGTTATATGCGTCGGTAACCAGGCTGAGGAAACGCTGTCTCTTCCATGGCCTCCTTTAAAAAGTGTTTCAATGTGTGACTTACCAGGTTATCTGATGCATCCCCTCCCTGGATGGGTTGACAGGTGAGAGATGGGGTGCCCTCAGGCACGTCTGTGAGTCCTGCCTGCTGAAAGGGCTGCCGGGCTGGGAGGGAATCAGCCTGGGTTACCTGAGGGGGTGGGTGTGGGGCTGGGATTCCCCTTCTTCCAGGCCCCTGCCTGGGCCCTCAGCCACCCACCATGCGGAGGAGGCCAGGGGCGGCACAGCCACTCTGCACCTAGCTGTGTGTAAGACCACCACAGGCCTCAGGTGACGATGCTGGTCCTGCCCAGGAGCCAGACCGGGGAGGGTCGGCACCCCTCCCTGTCCAGGGAAGTCACTGGCAGAGGCCAGAACACGGGGCTGAATCAGGGTGAAAAAATTCCCTCTTCTCATGCCAGGCACCTCGGCCGTGCAGAGGGTTGTCCCGGGCATCTGAGCAGAGCCCCCCGTGGCACACCCTGGGAGTGACAGACCCCCAGTGGACCACTGGGGTCTGATCCAGTGGCCTCAAGACCCTGCCCCACCCTGTGCCAAGGCCACTCCCACAGAAGTCCAGCCGGGGTCTCGGGCCACTCGCTGTCTGTCGCTGAGTCATTGACTTTTTGTGCCTGTGAAGTGGCCATGCTGGCGGATCATAATGAAACTTTTGTTTTCCCAGCCTGTCTATATGAAACCTTCTCAGAACTCCCACTCCTCCTGAGGAACAAAACCCACCCCTTAAAAATGACCCCCATGCCCTGGCCAATTGATAGGACTGATCCCGGAGATCAGGGTTTTAGGGAATGTCATGACCGCGTGGCCTCGTTCACCCCGGAGGGATGCGAATGGTCTATCTGAATCCATCCAGGCCACTTGATGTGCAGATTGTATACCCGCCTCCGGCTTACCTGTCATGTGGAAGATCAGGTGAGGGTCCCCAGGTGACACTAGCCAGTAGCCAGGCGGCTCTTTCTGAAGTTGAACCGATGACCTTTCCAGGGTCACCTCGCCAGGGATGCTGAGCGGGCTAGGTCCAACCCTGCCCAGGCCACTTGGCTGCCACTCAGCACTGCCTGATTGCTGGGGCCTGCGTGCAGCAGGCCAGCCTCCCAGGGCAGGGCCCGGCATCATCCGCACTGGGCCCACTAGCTGGGGAAGCCCTGAGGGCCCGAGGGTGAGGCCAGCTGTGCTCTGGCAGCTCCGGCCTGGCACTCAGCCCTTTCCAGCTCCCTACACACGGGTGTGCCTCTGCACACGCATGCACGTGTCTGCACAGGTGCCAGCGTGTGCATGCATCTATGAGTGTGTCCACCTTGGTGCCAACAGAAGTCAGGGCTGCCCTGACAGCTGCAGAGGCGCAGTGCCTCCTTCCCCTGGGTCCGAGTCTCCAGGTCCCCACTGCCTGGTCCTGGTCCAGCTCTGCGCTCGCACTCGTAGTGGCTGGAGCTGGACCTCGGGCCCGTCCCTGCTCACTGGCTCTGTGGGAGCCTGTGCTTGCACTGGCCACACACACAGGCCTCCACTGAGTGCGGCACCCAGTCGGGGCAGGAGGGAGCAGGCAGGCCCGGACACCTACGCACCTTGAGGAGGCCACACAGCCAGAGAACGGGGCTGGATAAGAACTGCAGCAGGACATGCCCTGCTTTCCTGCCAGGGGCTGTCCCTGGCCCTGCTCTGGTTGCGGCTCTGCTCCCAGGCCCCCGAGCAGCCTCCTGCAGATGCCGTCGCTGCCCCCACCACACAGGTGGGTCTGCAGGAGCATGTGGCCTCAGAGGTGGCCCTGAATGGAACTCGGCCCAGCCTCACCTCCCCAGGCGGCAGCTCCGGGAGGAGGCAGGGCTGCTCGGCCTGGGGGCGGCCAGAGTAGGGGCCTGCCTCATGCCTCAGGTGAGGGGCCTGCCTGCTGGAAAGGGACATGGCCCCCACTCGGGGGGCTCTGTGTGCTGGGAGGTGGCAGCCCATCCCCTGTGGCAGAGGCCCTCCGGGACCCCAGACAACACAAGGGCCCCAGAGGTGGGAGTGGTGGGCACTCTGCCCGTGCCCTCTCTCCTTGGGGAAGTGCTTAGAGATATATCAATTATATTTCTCCCCCTTAATGGGCTGCTTACCTTACGATGTGGGGACACAAAAGTAAATTTTAAAATCAATTATACAATTACATATGTAGTAATAACAGAGTACACAGCTAATCTCCACTGGGTCAGGACTGCAACCTTCCAATAATGCAGGTTTCATTAGGGCAAGGGCTGTTATTGCCAAGAATTACAGAAATAATGGGAGTGGGTGTATTCAGCGGGAAGTAACAAATGAGGCCGCTCTTGAGATAAGACGCAGAGCCGGCTGCTCAGCGAGAGCCCATGCAGGCCGAGTACATCAGGGGGTCACCCGCTGCCTCGGGAACAAGAATTAATTTTAGACCCTTCCTGGGGCCTGGAGGTGGGGGCTTCTGCTGAGGAAACTGCAGGCCCTGCCTGGAGGATGGGGGTGCAGGACAGGAGCAGAGCGAGGGTCCCTCAGCCTCCTTCGTCCCCACTGCCCCACCTCTGGCTGGTCCAGAGGTTTTGACTCCCTGCCTTGCGCCTCGCCATGCTCCTGCCCTGCAGCCACACCCCCACGCTGCTGGCCACTGGGACCTCGCTGTGGTTCTCAGCACTGCTGCTAGCCCACGGGGAACGTGACTGCCCAGGGGCCATGCTGGCTTTGGTGGGCTGGAGGTGCGGATGCCCAGGCTGGACACGTGCACAGAGCCAGAGTGTGTGGCTCCCAGCCAGGCCCTGAGTTCAGTGCTGGTGCTGGGCCACAGGGACTGTTTCTTGGGGTTAGGTTTGCACCGGCATCCAAAGTCTGCTGAGCCAGGAAGGGACTCCTGCCGGAAAAGCACAAAGCCAGCACGGGGAGTCAGAAAGGCAGCTGGGGGCAGCAGCTTCTCTGCGCCCCAGGGGGACCAAGGTCACGCTACGTGGGGGACCCAGACTGGGCCCCCACAGTCAGTCAGACCAGCCTGCTCCTCCGGTTCAGAACTACTGGCCCCGGTGTCCAGGTCCCCAGCCATGGACAGGTGTGCGGTTCCAGAAAGGTTTCCCGCAGGGTGGAGGGCTCCCCAGAGCTCCAACCTGCAGAGCCCGGAGCCGAGGCCCTCGGGGTGGGAACCTGGAGGGTCCCACTGGGGGCACCTCCTCATCCTCCACCAGCCGAGCCCACAGGTACTACCTGAGCCGCCAGGTTACCACGCATGTAAATGAGGGGAGACAGCCAATGGATCAGTCTTTTCTTTCCGTGGTGCCAGCAAATAGACTCTGATAAGGGGATTTTTGTAATTACACGGAGCTACACTGGTCAATTCTGACTTTTAAATACCACAGGGCCTGAGGAAGGGGAAGAAAGCGCAAACACATGTTCTCCTGGCAATAGCAGCGGCTCCTTTTGAATCCGCCGTCTCGCCCGGCCTGGCCAGCCGCGGCCGCCTCTTTTGTGAGCGCTATCGCTCCATCACGGCGCGAGATCATTTCCAAATTAAATTTTATGGTCCATTACTTACCGCTCCAACACTGGTCTAATGGAATCTTAAATGGAACTGACTTGATCTGCGTGGGGCTGGCCTCTCAGTTAAGATGTTATTTAGTTCTAATTATCAGATAATGAACTCAGGAAATTTAATTTTTAATATTTGTATGTCAAAAGTCCATTGTGTTTTGGTTAGAGACTTTAAATTAAAAGTTAACGCAGGCCGAGCGCAAGTCCTCGGACATCCTCTCTCTCGAGGGCTGAGGCCACACAAAGCTCCTGCCTATTTGCAGGGGCAGAACCCGAATGACCCCAAGGAGTCCAGACAACGGGAGACCTGGGCCCAGAACTCAGACTGCCCTGCTGCAGGGCCACGGGGCGCGAGGGTGGACCTGGAGGGAGCTGGCAGGCCTAGGACTCCACCCGGGACCGCCCGGCTGATCCCTACAGGAGTGCACCAGCAACCCCAAGTACTCAGGAGCAGCCCCCTCCCCGGCCCACGGCCACCATGGTCCTCGGGCCCAGAACGCCTTCCCCTGCCTCCCCCAGCTGTCCCCAAGATCCCTAGGGGCCACCGAACAGAGAAAATATGAAAGCATCGGCTCCAGACTCCCTGGCGGAGACCTTGAGTTCCCATAAGTCTACCCTTGGTTTCACAGATGAGGCACAATGTCTTTGTCCCTTGGCAAAAAGGAAGCTTCCTGTTTCGTTGCATTAAGTGGCAGGAGTGTTTCCTCAGCAAGAAGGAGCAGAGGCAGCGTCCAGGGAGAGCTGGCTCCACACCCTGTCCTCTGTGTGCCCCATGGGCAGCCCCCACCCCACCACATCTCACCTGCGAGGCCAGCAACCCGCTGAGGCCCACTGCCCCCCACCCCTTGGTGTAGACACCCGAGGCCCACCTGCCCCAATCCTGTCATTGCTGAGGACAGGTCTGGACCTGGGCCCACTGGATCTGGGGACATTGAGGCGGAGCAAGCCCCCTACCCAAATACTTTTGTTTCCGGGGGAAGCCAGGCTCTGTGCCCCCGCCCCACCCTGGCATGTGCCTGGACCCGAGGCTGGAACTAGCTCCCGCACTCAGCCCCAAGGTCAGGGCTCACTCGTGCTTCTAACGAGCGAGTCTCAGCCAAGCACACAGGTGCTTCCTTCCTGCCCTGGGCGCTGTGCGGCTGAGAGGGAGGAATAAAAGCAGGACCACAGGAGACCACCAGGAGGGCTTCCTGGAGGGGAGCCACCACAGGGGACCTAGAGGGTGGGTAGGACTTGGCTGAAGACAGAATCATGGGCAGGGAACAGGGTTAGGCGTGAAGACAAGGTGGGACAAGGGGTGGGGACAGGCAGGGCCTTCTCGGCGCAGCAGGCTGGCTGGGGGTGGAGGAGGGGGCTGAGGGGCTGGACCTGTGGCACTTTCCCACCCAGTCCGTCAGCTGGCCCAGCTGGAAGTGCCTCTCCTCTGGCCACAAGGTCTCCTGGAGTCCAGGAACGTCAGTGCTGACAGGGCAGGTCCGCTCTACGGTGATGATTGGCCAGCAGCTCTCCTGTGGGACGCGGCTGTCCCCTGCCTTGGTCTGCAGCGAGGAGCGACCAGCAGATCCCTGCTCATCACTGGAACAGCTGGTGCCCAGAGGTGGCTCTGAGTCTCCCGTCAGGTCTAAATTGTTGTTCCCCCAACAATCTCACAACATCACACTCGCAGGGGCCCATCTGGGTGCCCTGGGAGGACTGGCAAGCCCTGCCCCCGCCTGGGAGGACCCCCTGGCTGTATCAAGGGGTCCATGCTGTGCCCCCCAAGGGATGATGCCATCAGTTTTCGGGCCCCAGCATGGAGCTGGGCTTACCCAGTGGCCACAGGGCCTGCATACACACAAGGCCACCCACAGACTGCAAGCTAGCAGGAGGGGGAGCCCTGGGGTGTCTTCCCTGGGGTCCCAAAGTTGAGGCTGAGGCTGCCTATTTGTTGTCACTTGCTGCATAATCAACCCACCGGTGTCTTAAAACCATGACGTGTCTATTTTGTCCACGAATCTGCACTTTCGGCAAAGCCTGGTGGGGACACCTGGTCTCTGCTCCCCTTGATGTCACTGGGCTGGAGTCGGCTGGAGGCCCCTTCACTCACTGTCAGGTGGTTCACGCTGACCCTCAGCGTTCTGAGAGAGTGGCAGCAGGGAGAAGGCAAGTTGGCTCTTCTGATCTGGCCTGGGAAGTCACCCAGCCCCAGTCCTTCCCTATTCGTTCTTCTGGTTTGAGGCTTGTCACTAGGGTCAGCTGATATTCGTGGAGGGTGGAGGGAGTTAGACTTTTGATGACTTGGTTGTATGGGCTGCCTGTGGTTGAGGTGCCTTTCTAGGTGCCTCCATCACTTTGAGCTGGGGTGCTTGCCTTCCTCCCAGCAGGGGAACCCTGCACCCCCAGTCTCCTCCTTCTGTGCCTCCCACCCCTCCCATGCTACAGGGAGTGGCCCCCCTTCCCCGACCAGCCCTCGCTCCTGCCTTCCCAGGGAGGGAGCTCGGTTCTCGGACAGGCTGGGGGTTCTCTGAGAGTGGCGCAGGGGCATCTCTGTCCCCCCACCTGCCCTTCCACCTGCTGTTTCCTGAGCTTCCCCAAAGCAAGATGCAGGTGGCTTCTGCTCTCAGCAGCTCTGCTGCGGCTTCTGCCACCTCCTCTTGCCCTTCCCTGTTTGTGCTCCTCGGACAGCTCTGCTATCTGCCCCTGGACTCAGGTTGAGCACTTTTAAATTGCCTTCAGTGAGTTGGAAGATGGACACCCTCACATTTTGTTTTGTTTTGTTTTTTTGAAACAGGGTCTCACTCTGCCCAGGCTGGAGTGCAGTGGAGTCATCATCTCACTGCAGCCTCAAACTCTTGGACCCTGGGCTCAAAAGATCTTCCTGCCTCAGCCTTCTAGCTGAGACTACAGGCACCACAACCATGCCCAGATAATTTTTTTTTTTTTTGTAGAGATGAGGTCTTGCTATGTTGCTCAGACTGGTCTTGAGCTCCTGGCCTCAAGTGATCCTCCCATCTCAGCCTCCCAAAGTGATGAGATTATAGGTGTGAGCCACTGCACCCAAGCCTTATACCCTCACTTTTAATTCTTTTTGTTTTATTCAAATTTACTAAATTACATTTTGACATAGATCTCTCTGATTATCAAAGCCAAGAGCAAAGGAGTAGCTTTTACCCTTCTCAGGTAAGGAGCAGGTGCCGTTGGTGAGACGACAGGGTTGGCTGGGGTGTGTCCAAACAGGTTACATGACCACAGTTGAGGATTGTTAATAGCAGTGCAGATCTTCCCAAGGCTTGCTCTAGTTTGAATTTCATTTTGTAGTATCCACACCGCACATGTGTCGCTGGTCCCAAGGCTCCAGGGCTCTGGCTGCAGCTTCCTTGTGGTCACGTCAGGGACAGCCGGCTTGGTTCATTCAGGACCGTGTCTGCTCTGGGGCTGACTCCTGGCTCCAACACTTGCTCTGCAACCCTGGGCAAGTCACTTAACTTCCGTCTGTGTCTGTCTCATCTATGGGGACAGTAACAGGACCTAGCGCAGAAGGCTGTCGTGAGAACTGCGCGGACTGCAGCATTCAGGATCCTGGGGAGCACAGGGGAGGCTGCATAGTTCTCACACTCATTCCCTCATCCTCGTCCTCCCTTATCCTCGGGGGACAGCTCCAAGGCCCCCGGCAGATGCCTGAAACCACGGATAGCACCGAAGCTGATATACCATGTTTTTTGATCTGATAACCAAGGTGTCTACAAAGTAGAGTATAGCGTGTGGACCTGCCGGACAAACGGATGAGGCATGTCCAGGGCAGGACAGAGCGGGACAGCGAGAGAGCTCAGCACACTACTCAGAACGGAGCGCCGTTTAAAATTTATGGGTTGGCTGGGTGCGGTGGCTCACGCCTGTAATCCTGGCTCTTTGGGAGGCCGAGGCGAGTGGATTGTTTGAGCTCAGGAGTTCGAAACCAGCCTGAGCAAGAGCGAGACCCCGTCTCTACCAAAAATAGAAAGAAATTAATTGGACAACTAAAAATATATAGAAAAAACTAGCCGGGCATGGTGGCGCATG
>CAUYSK010126775.1:0-24102 GCA_963575035.1 Avahi laniger
GACAAAAATTAGTACATTTCATATTTGTAAGTTATAATTTTTTGGAAAGGAAGAAGGTATCTCATGTAAGAATTTGGGTTAAGCAACCACTGTCCATACAATTTCCCAAATTAAGTGATTTGAGGAGCATGGCCAAGTCACCTTATCTTCAAAAATACGCAGGACATAAGACATCAAGAATCAAGGCCGGGCGCTGTGGCTCACACCTGTAATCTTAGCTCTCTGGGAGGCCGAGGCAAGAGGATCACTTGAGCTTAGGAGTTCGAGACCAGCCTGAGCAAGAGCAAGACCCCGTCTCTACTAAAAATAAAAAGAAATTAGTTGGACAACTAAAAATATATAGAAAAAATTAGCCGGGCATGGTGGCTCATGCCTATAGTCCCAGCTACTTGGGAGGCTGAGGCAGGAGGATATCTTGAGCCCAGGAGTTTGAGGTTGTTGTGAGCTAGGCTGACGCCACGGCACTCTAGCCTGGGCAACAGAACAAGACTCTGTCTCAAAAAAACCCCCAAAAAACCAAAAACAAAATATAAAATATTGCCTCGAGTAAAACATTTCAAATGGAAGTATGAGGGGCTGTACTATTAATAATTATTATCATTTTCTAGGCCTTTTATCAATATAACTTGTGACAATATAGGTGAAAAGGGAATGAGGTTCCGAGCTAGGCACATACTTCCTTTAATTTTTGCAACAACTTTGCAAAGGAAGTAACATTATCTTTTCTTCTTAGCTGAGAAAATAGGCTCAGAAAGTGAAGTAATTTGAATAAAGTCATATTGCTAGAAAGTGGTGAAAAGCATTAAAACCTAAGTTTGTCAGCTTCAGACATCACATTCTTTTCACTACATTATGCTTCTTCCAGTAAGAGAAAGCTCTGAAGCTGTGTTTACCAAAGCCTATTCTGTGGAACACTAACGAGGCAAGATGTTCCACAAGCATAAATGAATGCCATGGTCAAATAACTTTGGGAAATGCCAAGCATTTTAAAAGCAGTGAAGTATTACCTTAAAAAACTATTTAATTTTATTTAACCAGCTTTTTCCCAAACTCATTTGACTATTAAACCAGACATTTTTTTCATTTAATTTTTGTCAATGTCTCTTGAAATGAATTAAAATAATCTGGCATATGCTTAGTTAAATGACTGAAAGGAAAAAGGATTAAACGAGAGCTTTAAATTAGAAATTCAGTTTGCAAAGCAACTAAAATAAAAGAAAAAAACTAGCAGGTATGAGGGAAGCGATTTAGAAAGATACAGTCTGTGCTTCCAGTGTAGCTGAGATGGGGATGGTGGGTGGTTGGAGAGTCAGAGGCAAAAAGGGAGATAGACACGAAATAATACAGACAGCATATTTTTGGCACAAATTTTAAGTGATTCCTGTGGGCTGAAGTTGAAGGGAAGATTTGGGAGAGAAAAGAGGCTTGAGTTGGCTCCTGAGGGATGTGAAGATTTAGGAGGAGAAGAGGCCAGGAGACATTGAAAGGCAAAACATGTTTGGAGGAGAGTAAAGAATGATTCTTAGCAACTGTGTAGGGAAATAAAATAGGACAGGTAGGGCTGGTCTAGATTATAGGCAATCATACAGAAATCATGAGGCAAGGAAGGGTTAAAATCTGAAAAATCATGTAGAAGGTGAATTAATCAGGATAATAAGCGTGATTGAGAAGATTTTTGAATTTTACAACTGGAAGGGCTCTTGGAGCAAAGTTAGTAATGTCTGCTAATGAAGCAGTCAATCCTCTAATCCGGTACCCCTTGCTCTACAGACCTGACTACTGAGGCCCACAAAGGTCACTTGATTTTCCTAATGTCACACAGCTCACTAGCAGCACGTAGGTAATCCTAACATTTTGGGACGCTAAAGTGGGAGAATCTCTTGAGGCCAGGAGTTTGAGGCCAGCTGGGTAAACATAGAGATCCTGTACCTAAAAAAACAATAAGTAAATAAAAAAAGTTTTTTAAAAGCATACGGGAAAGGGTAACAGAAGAACTTTTCTTATAAAAAAGCGTCCGTTCTGTTAGAATCCCCACTCTACCTCATGTTATAATAATCCTTTTATTTACTATTAATACTTAGTATTAGGGGCAAATTCCCTATCTGTTTGAAACGTGCTTGGTGCTGGGACTAGCTTCAAAGGAAGACAGTAATAACAAATAAAAGAAATTCCACGGATTATTCCACGGATGATCAAAAAGGTAACATTGATTTGGGGTAAAATTTTGACAAAGAAGATTAGCCTAGGCGCGTGAGCATCTCTGGCCACGAAAGCACTCAAGGATATTGAAAGAATATACAACGGGGATGGGGGGAAAGCGTTTCGCCAGAAGTCTGGGGGC
The DNA here is from genome assembly GCA_963575035.1 of Avahi laniger. Taxonomy (NCBI): domain Eukaryota; kingdom Metazoa; phylum Chordata; class Mammalia; order Primates; family Indriidae; genus Avahi; species Avahi laniger. Next base: position 2,342 of record CAUYSK010126775.1, read on the forward strand.
CCCACTTTTGGCATAAAAAGTCGGAGCACAACAAAAACTCAGAGGCCAATGTATTTGCCAATGGGGGAAAGATTATCATCCGGCCGCCTACAGTAGGCAGGGCCAAGAGATAATGTGACGGCTTTTCTGCTTTAGGATAGTCACTCTGCAGTCGGGGAGGTGGCTAGCCACGTCCGGCGCGACCTCAGGCAAAGACTACAGCTCCCAACTCCATACCGGGCGCGCGGCCTAGGCCGCCGGAGTGGGTTCTCGCGCAAGGCACTGTGGGATTCGTAGTCTTTCTCCCCCTCAGCTCGTGGTTGGGGGAAACCCTGTTTTATGCAAATGATCCGCCCTTCCCAACCTTGCTTCCCATTGCTCCCTTTCCCTCCTCCCACCGTCTTTCACGGAGAGTTTGAAAATTCCCGCGGAGCCGGCACCCAAGCCCGGAACTCTCGCGAGAACTTAGGTCCCCGCAGCCGTGATCTTCCCTTCCTTCTCTCCTCCCTCTCCGCCCTCTCCCCTCCCCTCCGGGGCGTGTGGGACTCGGTCTGTCTGCTCAGGGTAATGCGCATAGCAGAGACGGCGCTGTCCGAGGGAAGCAGGAATAGTTGCAAGGGGGAGGACCCAGTACTGCGGCGGGGGCAGCGGCTGCATTTTAACCGCTGAGCGGTCTGCAGCCGGCGAAGACGTTCTCGAGGGTGCGCGGGAGTGTGGATCCGAGGCGGCCCGGGAGGTCGCGGGCGGAGGCCGGCGAGCAGAGAAGAGGCTTCAGCGGGGCGGAGGCGGGGTGAGCCCAGCCTGTGGCGGCCGTGTCTCCCGGGAGATGCTGTGACGGACCCGCGCGGGAGGAGCTCGTGCATCGCTTCGCGCCCCACTGGACTCGGCCCGCGGCGGCGCCGTCACCCGCCCTTTTCAGGTAGGGGGAAGAGAAGGAGGGCGGTTGGGCCCGCGCGGCCGAGGGCGGAGGGCAGGTCGGTGCGGCCTGGGCCCCGAGCGGCGGCCCGGCTTCTCCCGCCGCGCCTCGCGCGCTGGGCCCTCCCCGCGCGGGGCCTAGGCCGGCCGTTTGGCTGCCGAGGGAACGGCGGCCGCCGGGTTCGCGGATCGGGCTGGAGGGGGGCGAGCGCGGGCGGCAGCGGGCACGGCTCGCTCCGGGGCTCCGGGGGAACGTTATGTAACCTAGTTCGCGTTGGAGCGCCTGCACATGGCGAGGGAGAAGCGCGCCGGAGCTCACCTCCCGAGCCGGGAGCCGGGTCCTCTCCCGCCCTGGGCGGACCTGGACCTCGACTCTTCCCCTTTGGTGTTCTGCGATGCGGTTGAAAGCTTCGAGGGCCTTTCCCTGGGGCGCACTGCCGGAGCTCTGAGTCCATCTTGCGTTATTATGTGTTCCACATGCTCCTGGGCCTGGCCGGGGTGAGTCCAAGACGGGGAAGTTTGACGCGTGATTAGAAATGTGCGGCACAATTTCAGTGAATGGGTCAGATAAAGGAGATTTAAAATAACAGTACATCTTGGAGTGAGGATTCATATGCTTTATTTGTACTCACTTGGGAAGTTGAGGATAATTACTTTTGCCACGGTTGATTTTTTTTTTTTTTGAGGGATAGGTTAATTTTGTTGTCAGAGCCAACGAGGTTCAGACTGGTTGCATATAGTTAGATGAGCGCAATTTTTATTTTGATAGATAATAAGTTGGAGACATTTTTCGAAGAACCGGGTTCTTTAGAACAAAACATAGGTCTTTTGGAAACTCTAAACTTCACTTTATCCAAAATATCTAAAGATCTTATGGATTATAAGAACCGTCCTTTGTGAGCTTCACTGATATGTTCTGTGAGAAGAGAAGAAAACAGGGTGGGTTTACTTATTTCGGAAGATTTGACCAAGGATGGCAAGCTGAGTTAAATTTAATACTTTCAAGGGATGTTTTAAGTGTGCTACGTGCTATGGGAAGCCTACATTCTCTCTGTACTGTGATTTTTCAATAACGTAGTACCAAAGTGTCCCCAATTCACAAACAACAATAACTAATTTTTTTTTAATGTAAAAGATTGTTATACAGCAATTTTGGGAAAGACATCACGATTTAAGGAAATAAAACATTGTTTCTTTCGCTACCAATCATGAACATTTTCAGGCACTCCTCGTTTTTTTTGTTGGTTTTTGTTTTCTTTATCAATGAAGTATTATTTCTCTAGGTTAGCTCAAAGGTCTCTACAATAAGTCTATTCTGTCTGGCCTCATCTGTTCACAAATTTTATGCTTCAGCTATTCCAGAATCATTACCAATCCTGGGCCCATTCTGTTGAAGAAATGTTGCACTTTGATGTTTCTTTGCTCATGTTCTTAAGCTCCAGTGCTATCTCACCTTTTTCAAATTCTCAAATTTCACATCCTGCTAAATGCCGTCTTTTCTCTGTACTCCTTCACGTCCCTTTATCCCACTTCTTCCCTGAGCTCTCATAGCATATGTACCTGTATTGTATAATTCTTTGTGTCTGATAGTCTAATGACTGATTATGTATCTCTTCTAGATTGTAAATTCCTTGAGGTCAGGAAATAGGTCATCTTTCTGCCCTTACATTCCCTTCCCAACACAATGTTTTAGAAGTATTTAATAGTTGGTGATTAATAAATGTTTGAATTAAGTTTGAAAGAACACTGCTAAAAGGCTGGAAGTTTCTGAGTGCCCTGGTAGTTTACATTTAAATAATGGTTCTCAGTCTTTTTATTAGTCAAAAAGAAAAAAGTAAAATTGCATACAAAATATTTTGTAGAAATGTTTACTCAGTACATGTTGCAATGTAATTATTGAACAATTAGATTAGAGTTCTGTTTTCTGTGGTGGAATTCATTTACTTTGGGAATGTGTGTAATTCACACAGAAAACTGATTTATAGTATTCTGTTTTAATATCTGCCCTAGTGATTTTTTGAATTTCGTTTTGCTTATTACTGAGACAGTGTATATTTAAAAATAAGTTGGGCCCAATATTGAGTTTTTAAAAATTTACTTTAATGTTTAACATCTGTATTTCATGTCCCTGTTAGTATTCTACAGTACAGTATCCTATCTTAATTTACCGCATGTTTAGAACCTATTAGTTGCAAGACATTGTGAACTTGTGGAATGACCAGAAGTAAGATTTGATGATTTTTGGCTTTTTGGAATGCATAGTGTAGTAGAGAAGACAGACAAACATGAGTCATTATTTTTAAAAAATCTTGTTTAAGATTGGTTACACAAAGGTGAAAAGTAGTGAGCTTAGAGATGCGATTACACACCAGGAAGTTAGTCCTTGAATATGGGTGGGACTTTGGCTGATGGATGAGGGAACAGCGTAAATAAAAGAACGAAAATGCTAGGCAATGGCAAGCTGGTGAAGGAAGGGATTTGGGGAGACAAAACTGTAAAGGTAGCCTGGGCCTGTCAGATTGTGGAGGACTTTGATTGCCTGTGGTTAGCATGTCAATATGTAGCAGGGAAGTTATTGAAGGTTTTCGAGGAGGGGAGTGACATAATCCATCTGTGCTTTATCCAGCAGATGAACAGTATTTTCATTTATAGCTAGTAGAATGTTCGTGCTCTGCCTGTCTAGACCTTGGAAAGGAGTTGAAACTTTGTAAATTACTTTTTAGAGGTTCCCATTACTAGCATATTATAAAAGACTGAGACTCTACTTAATTTTGTATAATATTGAACATAGATGCTTAATGTGGGTTTGTTTCATATGTCTTCATATGAGCTATTCTTTTAATGTAGTTGTTAGAAGTTCTTTTCAGTGTGCTTAAATTTGAATTTTTTTGCCCTATAGATTCAAAGACTAACTTCTAAATTTGAAAACCTTTTTTCATTCCCTGAATACTTTTTTAAACCTCTTTGTGCCAGACACTAAAGTTTAGAGAGATAAGTACTGCCCTTTTCTGGAAGATTGGGTGTAGAAGGAAAGAAGAATATAGAAAGAAGTACAAGATTACAGGTACTAGTAAGTGGTAGAGCTTGGAGTCAACACCGTTTCTAATTCAAAGTTTGTGCCCTTTCTAGTACTCTGGATGGAACCTGTGATTATTGTACAACATGGTATTTCTTAGACACTGAGGGCTTTGAGAAATTTTTTTGCTCCTTAAAATAGGCACTGGTATATCATGGAAGTTTGAGAACACTGCTCTAATTCCATTGGAACTGAAGGAGCAAATTTCTTTGGCTAAGTAGAAGTCAGATGCCTTTAAATTGCGGGACCCAGAAGTGAATTAAAATTGTTCTCCTAATCCTAAGAAACAATTTAATAAAAGGAGGGGGTGACATGAAGCTAGGGGAATGGAAACAGGAGCAGTGTATACGGAGGGTAGAGTGGAAGATACAGATTCAGCATTTTTGTGTGTCTAGCAGTTTTAGGATATAGTAAGCATTTTAGTGTTGGTTGAATGAATTCAGAAATAGACTCAGAAAGATAAACTCCTTATCCCTTGAATGTGGGAGGCAAGAGAAGGGGATGGCTAAGAAAGTTGAGCAGCTTTAAGAAGTCCAGTCTCCTTAGGTTCTTTAATTTCTGAGTTTCGAAGGATGGCACTTGATACATTGTGATAATGTTAACCTTTTGGGAAATATCTGGACCATAGGCCAGACAATAGGGGTGCTTGGAACTTTTAAGATTTTAAAACATAAAAATTGGTTTAGTCCATGGTGCATACAGATCTGAGTTCTATTTCTGATGGATTAATGCAATAAATATTTGTGATTTTGACATAATGTACCAAAGAATACCTACACACTGGTAAATTCAGGATTACAAATGTTTCTCAAAACATTCTAGTTCCTTTTAGTTTTTATTAACTATGGGTTTATAGAAATTCAATTTTAAGTCCTCCCTTCCCCACTTTGTTTCTCATTTATGATTTAAAAGTTCTCATATCTTGGGATTTGATGAACAAGTCAAAGTACCATCTCCCACCCTCTCACTTAGGTTATGTTTTTTCCCTTGATTTTTTCTTTCTAGACCATTGTTCCTCCTCTCCCTGCGCCTCCAAAAAATTTTTATTTCCATGTATCAGTTTTTACCTCTAATAGCATTTATATTTCGGGGGATAGATGCTGAAGCAATTTTTTCCTCAAAAAGTAGCATGGTGTGCTATACTTCTCATAATGGTGGCACCAATGATAGAAAAACGAGGCGAGGTACCCGAAACAACAAGACAGGCATGGTGTCTGTCCTACCTGAAGATTTTAGTCTGATTAATGCCTGGTACGTAGGCATCATCTTCTTAGATTATAACTCCCCTTTTTTGTGGTGGAGGGCACTCTTTCATCCATCTATAATTTTCTATTTCTGTATCATATTGAGGAAGATATTTATTTTGTTTTTCAGAAGGGGTAGCTAAATTGTCTCAGGATATTATTAAAAGTTTGTAATTTTCACAATGATTTGTTTATCTTTGTTGTAAGTAAAATAGTTCAGTTTCTGGTCCCTTGCTTTTGTTGATCTTTTTCTCTATGCCAATACAGTATTATTTTAATCTTCTCAAAAAATCAGCTATTGATTTCGTTGACTTTTTTCCCTTTTTTTTTCTTTTCTGTTTTCTATTTCAACTGTATTCCTTTTGCTCATGTTGGATTTCATTTGCTCTTTTTTTGTAGTTTTTCAAGGTGGAACCTTAGGTTATTGATACGAGATCGTATAGGTGTTTAGTGCTATAAATTTCTAAGTACTGCTTTAGCTGCATCTCACAAATTTTGATATGCCGTTTTCATTCAGTTCAAAGTACTTTCTCCTTTCCTTTTTATCTTTGATCTGTGGGTCATTTAGAAGTGTACTGTTTAGTGTCCAAATACTCAGAAATTTTCGAGGTGTTTTTCTGTTACTGATCATACAAATCATACATACTTTGACTTAGATAGTAATGACAGTAATGTTCTTTGCTCTGTATTCTATCTACTTTGATATAATAGTATATAACAGAATAATAATATAAGCTGCTCCAGCCTTTTAAATTTTGTTAGCATGGTATGTCTTCTATTATTTTACTTCCAACCTGTCTAGTGTTTTTATTTAAACTGGGTCTTGCTTTTTTATCCAGTCTGACAGCCTCTGCCTTTTAATTGGAATGTTTAGATAATTTAACATGATAATTAATGTAATATTGGATTTAAATCTATCATCTTCCTGTTTGTTATTTGTTCCATTTCTTTTCCTCTTTTGGGGGGCCAACTTTTGGGTTAACTTTTCTTTGTGATGGTATTCAGTTTCTTTCATTAGCTTATTAACTATATCTCCATGTGTTGTATGTGTGTGTTTCTAGTATGAATCTTTAAATTATTATACTCTTATCTTCAAATAATATAGCATTTCACATATAGTAAAAGAACCTTATAACAGTGTCTTTCCATTTCCCTTCTCTCGGCTTTTTTTTATTTTGCCTTCATTGTTAAAAGATATTTTCACTGTAGATAGAATATTAGAATATTAGGTTGACAGTTTTTTTTTTCTTTCAGAACTTTAAAGATACTGTTCCACTGTCTTCTGGCTTACATTGTTTTTAGTGAGAAGTCTCCTGACATTCTTATTTTCATTCTACGCTTTGTGCCTTTTTTCCCTGGCTACTTTTAAGATTTTCTCTTTGTCTCTTGATTATGATGTGTTTTGGTGTAGTTTCTTCATGTTTCTTGTGCTTGAGGTTTATTGTACTTTTAGATTTGTGGGTTTTTAGTTTTCATCAAATTTGGGAAACTTTCGGCCATTAGATTTTTCAAATATTAGACCATTAGTTTTTCTGTCCCTCTCTTCTTTTGGAGGCTCCAGTTACAGATATTAGACCACTTGAGGTTATCCCATAGAACTGATACTTTGTTCTCCAGTCCTTGCCCCCAGAGTCTTTTTTTTCTTCTGTGCTTCATTTTAGTTTCTACTGTGGGTCCTCAAGTTCACTAGCCACCTAATATTTTTCTTATCTGTAGAAATTTGCTTTAGTCTTTTTGTTTCTTCCAAATCTTTTCTTAACATGCTTATGCTTTCCTCGGCCTTCTTGAACTTAGGGCTTTTAGCTAGAATAACAGATCTAATATCCTTATATAGTAATTTTAACATTTGTGCCATTTCTAGATCTATTTCTAATGATGGATTTTTTTCCATATTGTGATTCATATTTTCCTGCTTCTTTGCATGCCTGACAGTTTTTGATTGGATGCCAGACATTGTGAATTTTTTTTTCTCAGACTCAGAGCCATGATTGTCAAAGTGGATGGCTTTATTACTACCCATCCTACACAATGGGTGTTTCTCTTGCTTCCCTTTATTTAGGCTGATGATATACAGCCCTCTGGAAATTAATGAGAGTGAGGGGAGGCTCTTATTAGTTCTGGTAACCCTAGGCTTTATTATCTTCTATGGATTTCAGAGTGCCCAAAACAAGATCAGGGTCACCAGGATTGGATTTGATAGCTAACCCTCAAGACCAGAGCCAGCTTACATGTCTCCTAGAAGTCCCACCTTCTTAATCACTTTTGGTTTTGCCGACTCAATAATTGAGAAAGATACTTTTGTATTTTGACCAACATTTTTGGTTGTTAACAATGGAAGGGGTCATTCAGGGAATCCAGTCTTTTATATATTAGAACTAAAAGAAATTTTTAGATTTTTTTTTATTCTATCCAGTGAAAGACATTATACCACACTCAATTTCTGAGGTTTCTGTGGATTTGGACATTTTTCATGGACTTCCTTCCACTTTTATTGAAGAGGTAATTTTTCTAAAATATATCAGTTTTTCCTTTTTAGGGGACTAAAATATTCTTTGAAAGTAGGCTAGACAATAAGACAAATTGCACTGAACCAATTTTCAAAGATTATAGGAAATACTGTATATCCTTAGGACATCTGGCTTAATGAATCTTCACTTTCCTTAGGCTCTTTGGAAAATACTGTCTTAGGAGAGAATACTTCAGACCCAGGTGCACATAATAGGTGTTTTATAACCAGATTTTAGTTTTATTTTATTTACTTTTGTGTGGTGGCTTTTTCTTTCTTTTTTTCTGGCTGATAATAAGCAAATGTGTTATAGTGCAAACATATCATAATAATGTTATCTTTTAAAAATATTTACAGTGGAAGTATGCGCCACTTAGTAGCTCAAGTGACTAGTGGTCTCCTGCAGTTCCCAGAAGTGACTATTCAAGCCCTTGGAGAAGACGAAATAACATTAGATTCTGTGGTTCGTGGGAAGTTTGCTGCAGGTAAAAATAATGTTGCTGAACATTTACTAATATGATTGATTTGTAAGTTGAATAAGTATATATTGTAGTTCCTTTAATGTAAAAGAAGAAAAAGAAGAATCTTGGTAGAGTGATCTTATATGACATCTATAATTACATATTAGAAACTCTAACACATTTTCAGTGAATCTCTGGGGGTTTATAGTTAAATTTTCCTTATTAAAAATCCCATGTATTTTGTATCTTTTAGTATTGAATATCAATATTTGGGAAATAGAAATAATGTACAACTGAGTTTTCTTTATAATCAGTAAGTTTTATTGGTGATGAGTTTGGATTAGTACCTAAACAATGTTATAAATAGAAAAATCTGACTGTAGGGCCCTGGGTGATGTAAAAGTTTCAGAAAGTCTTATTTCCTAATACCATTCATCTGAACAAGATTTAAATATGTAGTTTAGATTATGTAAGAGAGCAGAGAAGCATGCTATTAATAAAGAAGAGTTTCTATTATAGAGTTCAGTCTAATGAAAAATATTATAGAAGGCTTTTCTGAAAATAAGTTTTATAGCCATCTTCCCAGCAGGAAGGCAGCAAAGCATATACATGTATCAGTCATTTAGCTATTTACAGTGCTATTCTCTTAAATATTAAAAGTAGCAATAGTACTTACTATATTTCAGGTACTGTAATGACTTTTTATTGTGGTAGGTATAAAACTTTTCTAAACAGGCACTGTTCTGTGTAGCTGAGAATCAAATGGATTAAGTAACTTGATTCCAATTACAGATAGTGAGTGGCAGAAAGAAGCTTTGAACCCTGGCATTCTGGGTCTCCACTGTGCCATGCTACTTTCTTAAACTTTGTAGCTTCCCTCACCTATAAACTAGTATATCCAACCGTCTACTTGGATGCATAATGGTTATCTCAAATTTAGTAGTAAAAGTTACCACCATTCATCTGGTTGCTCAAGCAAAAATTCAGGGTCTGCTCTTGATTCTTCTCTTTTACTCAACTCTCTATATCTAATTCATCAGCTAGCACATCCTATTAGTGCTACTTCTAAGATGAATCTCTAGTCAATCCACTTTTCTCTATCCACAGCCACCAACCAGGTATCATAGTCTCCCTACTTCTACGCCTTCGTTGTCCATTCTTTGCTTAGCAGCTGGAGTAACATTTGAAAACAAAAATCAGATTGTCATTGACCTGCTTTAAACCTTCCAGTGACTTTACATTGTAGGCAGAGTGAAATCCAGATATGAGTAGTAAGCTCAAAAGGGGTTCTGATATTTCCTATTTTTATGCTACTTGTGTCTTATCTTCTCAATTAAATTGTAAACTCCTCAGGATAGAGGAGTTATATTTTATAACTGCCATATCTCCTAGTTTAAATCTTTTAGGGTATGAATGATATAGTAAAAGTACGCTTGGCGGTTAGACTTGGAATCTACTTCTGGCTCTGTTACTTTGTAACTGTGACTTTGGGCAGATTAAACTCTATTATGTTTTAGTTGCCTCATTTCTATATTGATGTGATAAGGAATAAAAGATAATTATTTAAGCACATGGTGCGGTACCTTTACCAAATGATTACTTTATTATTACAATAGTAGTTGCTCAATTTATTTTACTGATTTGAAGATCATGCTGTTCTATAAATGCTTAGATTTCAATTTGGGGATGATATGTAAAGTTTTATGTAATGAACAATGTATTATATATTTATATGTAAAAGAGCTAACTGCTACAGATTTTGTGTTCATACAATATTAAAATAAGCAATATTTTTGCTTTTTTAATTTCTTCTAGGAAAAAATGGACTTGCCTGCTTGGCTTGTGGTCCACAACTTGAGGTAGTAAACTCTGTAACAGGAGAGCGGTTGTCTGCATATAGATTCAGTGGAGTAAATAACCAGCCTCCTATAATTCTAGCAGTGAAAGAATTCTCTTGGCAGAAGAGAACTGGATTGTTAATAGGATTGGAAGAAGCAGAAGGAAGTGTCCTCTGTCTTTATGACCTTGGTATATCAAGGGTGGTTAAAGCAGTTGTTCTTCCTGGAAGGGTAGGTATTGTTTAAGATATCTAGACATTCTGCTTTTAAAACTAAACCCCCCCGCTGGTTACACAGATGGTTTACTTTGTGAAAATTCATTGAATTATACATTTATAATTAGTGTACTTTTATGTGAATGTATTACTCTTCAATAAAAAGTTCAAAATGACACCTGTAATCCTAGCACTCTGGGAAGCCGAGGTGGGTATATTGTTTGAGCTCAGGAGTTCGAAACCAGCCTGAGCAAGAACGAGACCCCGTCTCTACTAAAAATAGAAAAAAATTAATTGGACAACTAAAAATATATAGAAAAATTAGCTGGGCATGGTGGCGCATGCCTGTAGTCCCAGCTACTTGGGAGTCTGAGGCAGAAGGATCACTTGAGCCCAGGAGTTTGAGGTTGCTGTGAGCTAGGCTGATGCCACGGCACTCACTCTAGCCAGGGCAAAGGAGTGAGACTCTGTCTGGAAAAAAAAAAAAGTTCAAAATGAAAAAGAAGTTAATGATGATACATTATCCAAGGGACTTGACATTTAAAATGTAACTTTCTTTATTCTTAGAAAATTCCAAGGTAAAAATAGCAGTGACATCTAATGTTCTGATACTCTTTTTTGTGAAAAATACCATCTGAGTCTTCTTCTTATCTCCAGTTGTGTTCTATGAGGACACTCAAAGTTTATAAAAATGTGCTCATTACTATGGAATTTTTAAGATGTTTTTCCTCTTTTAATTTGAGCCTATAGTCTTGGAGCTGTATGGAAAACATGTCACTATTAAATATTTTTATATTTAAAAATATATTTAAGTAATGGGTTCATTTGTAATCACCATTTATTAATTCTAATATATATGTGCCTTCCATATGCCAGATATCTTATCTAATGATAATCATGGAAGTACTTTGAATTCTGGTTGTTTCTTTAGCAGGTTTATTGCTGCTTTTCCATACATTATGAGAAAAAAGCATATGCTTACAAATACAGAATTGTAAAATAGAATACTTTCTTTACATGGTGTGGAAAAGTATGCATGTACACACAAATATATGTATGTATGTTTTTTTGTAAGGTATATAATCATAGAAGGATAGAATTAAGCTATGTGCTAGATTCTGGAAATAAATAGATTAATTGAACTTGGTCCATGCTTTTAAAAAGCTTATAGTCTAGTAGGAGAAGCTGACAAATAAGAATATAGCATATATATAGTTAATACTTTGATAAATTTAAGCACTTAGAACCTGGAGAACATCTGGATAATTTCTACTCAAAAGAATTGGACGTTGTAGCTAAAAAGACCGTGAAAAAGTAACAGTATATGGAGTATTTGGGAAACTTGACTTAGTTTAGAATGACTGGGGGGATGTGGGGGTCAGAAATGGTGATGATTCAGATTGCAAATGATCTTGTTTGTAATTAGGGGCCTTCTTCTAAAGTCTATGGTGAAGTAATTTTAAGTTTTAAGCAGAACTCTCATGTAAAAAGCTCCCTTGGATTGTGAGAATAGAAACAAGGAGACTGTTGTAGTTCAGGTAAATAATGATGAGGAAGTGAATCAAAGAGAAATGGAAATGATGGGACAGATTCAAATTATATTCGGAAGGGAACATGGTCAGGATTTGTTGATGATTTGGCTGAGTAACTGAGAAGAAACAAGTTTCCTGAACTGGTTGCTTTGTTGAGTGAATGGTTGGTATCATGTGGAATTGACAATATAGAATAAGGAAAAGATTGGGGGTGTATTGATAGGTAATTTCAAAAGAAGTTCAACTAACTAGCTATTTTTTTGGCTGGAATACAGTATCCCCTCCTAAATATGTTTGTTTTTAACTGCCTTCTAAAATTAAGGTAACATTACCAATCACTTCATATGGTGTTTGTATAAGAAATGCAAACTGAGATAGGCTTCCATACCCTGTACTGGGGAATTGAAGAGAATATGCTTTAGTATTCATAGACATTATTACAATAATTAAAAAGGAAAAAAGTCCATGAAGTTACAGCTTTCAGAATTAGAAAAACTGTGTAATGTTTTGTGTACTGAGGATATAGAGAAAGAGCCATTCTTTTGTCTGTAATAATAAATTATAGCCTAAAAAAAACTTTTAACTTTATTAACGTACAAGCCATTAGTACCAAATTTCCTTTTTTCTTTCCAGGACATTCATCAGTACAGGTTGAGAATCCCTTATCTGAAATGCTTGGGACCAGAAATGTTTCAGATTTTGGATTTTTGGATTTGGGATGCTCACCCTGTGTTATAGTAGAAACCACCAAACATTTAATTATCATATATCATACCTAATCAATTTTTGTTAACTAATAAGAAACAGAGGAAATCTAAGTATAAGATAAAATATGAATGATTAGGTACATACATTTAAAATTTATCACATGAGATGAAGGAAAAAATATGACTCCATAAAGTAGCGAAAGTGATCATACTTTAAATAATTCAGATTCTTTTATCAGTTATCTACTCACTACCAAAGCTCATGTGAAATCCGTTAGAATATCATCCTTTTAAAGGTTTGGCCTCTTCAGTTGTTAAGGCATAAATAACACTTAAAACATCTTGGTGGTTTTTTTTTTTTTTGGAGACAGAGTTTCACTCTCTCACCCTGGGTAGAGTATAATGGCATCACCATAGCTCACTGCAACCTCAAACTGCAGGACTCAAGCAATCCTCCTGCCTCAGCCTCCTGAGTAGCTGAGACTACAGGCATGTGCCATGACACTAGCTAATTATTTTTGTAGAGACCGGGTAGTTCAGGTTTGAATTTTACATTTAATGATTTTATGGCTTCCATGATTCTTGACTAACTTTCTAAGCTTTAGGTTATTTCATCGTTATTTAATTGATTTATTTATTATTTTCTTTTTTGGGGGGTGAGGGAGGACAGAGTCTCTATTGCCCAGGCTAGAGTGTCGTGGCATCAGCCTAGCTCACAGCAACCTCAGACTCCTGGGCTCAAGTGATCCTTCTGCCTCAGCCTCCCAAGTAGCTGGGACTACAGGCGTGCGCCACCATGCCCGGCTAATTTTTTCTGTATATTTTTAGTTGTCTTGCTAATTTCTTTCTATTTTTTTAGTAGAGATGGGGTCTCGCTCTTGCTCAGGCTGGTCTTGAACTCCTGAGCTCAAACGATCCACCCACCTCGGCCTCCCAGAGTGCTAGGATTACAGGCATGAGCCACCGCGCCTGGCCTATTTATTATTTTCTTTTAGAGACAGGGTCTCACTGTGTTACTCAAGCTGGAGTGCAGTGGCCTAGTCATAGCTCACTAGAACCTTGAACCCCTAGGCTCAAGCAGTCCTCTCTCCTCAACCTCCCAAGTAGCTAGGACTACAGGTGCACACTATCATGCCTGGCTAATTTCTAAAAATTTTTTTCTAAAGACGAGATCTCACCATATTGCCCAGGCTGATTTCTACCTCCTAATCTCAAGTGATCCTTCCACCTTGGTCTCCCACAGTGCTGGGATTATAGTCATGAGTCACTGTACCTGGCTTTATTTCATCTTAAAATGCAGATAATTACATATAGTGAAATATCAAAGGGTTATTGTGAACATTAAATGAACCAATTAGCGCAGTGCCTGGCACATAGTAGGCTATTAATAAGCATCAGTTATTATTCCAAATGCATGATTTTATATGTATTGAGATAGTGGTGTAATTCTTAATTTTATTTTAAGATTTTATTCAGATTCTCAAGTATCAAATTTAAGTTTGTGACTATTTAATTATGTTTATATCTCTTATAATGGATAACTTACTTTAACTTCAAAATTTGTTGTGTTTTTAGTTGTATTTTCTCATTTTGTAGAAGAAAAGCAAATCATATATTCTGCTTTCTAGGTAACAGCTATTGAACCTATAATTAATCATGGAGGAGCAAGTGCAAGCACTCAGCATTTACACCCGAGTCTGCGATGGCTTTTTGGTGTGGCAGCTGTGGTGACTGATGTCGGACAGATCCTTCTTATTGACCTATGTTTGGATGACTTGTCGTGTAGTCAGAATGAAGTAGAAGCATCAGGTAATTAGTAATTCTTTACTTGAAACCATAAATCGAGCACCTGAATATTCTGATGCATTGTTTTTAAAAAATAGTCTTTTTTTTTTTTAAATATAGAATCTTCTTTATGTATCTTTCTTTCTTTTATTATCTGGACCTGGGCACTGTGGATACTTCTTGTATGAGATACTCTATTTCGTTGATGAAGTGTTCATATTACTAAAGTAGACCTTGAGAAAGGTAGTGATATTGATTTGTTTCTAATATTTGAATAAGATCTATTCATAAGTAAATGCCAAAACAAGCGCTAAATATAAAAAGTTTTTATTTTTATAGGCCAGTTTAAAATTATACAGCCATATAGGTTTTAACATAGTGTTTTTTGCATGTTGTTTACATTCTTGTGGTAAGGCCAAGATAGAAAAAAGTAATAATTTATTAAGAGATTACAGAATAATTGAAAGCCTTTCCTCACAAAATAACATCCTAAAATACAACTAATGCTATTCAAATTTTTAAAAAACTGAAGAGAGATAATTTGTCCCCTATAAATGCTTATATTTATTAATCTTTTTTTGAGTGCTTTCAGTTTTTTAAAATTATGAGACTCTGATTGGTTTATATAAAGAGGAAGAGATAACCTACAAACTAAAAAATGTGACTTTTACTTCTAAGTTTTTAGTAAAGGATCATTTGACCTGAAAAAAGTTTTGACTTTGAGGACATTCTTGATGTTTAAAGAAAGCCTAAAATATCAGTGTAGATCTTTTCATTTACAGATCAGCTAAGAAATAGATACAAACTATCTGCATTTTATCCAGTTTATAATGAACATAACTAATAAAAATTGTCGGTACTGGCCGGGCATGTGGCTCATCTCTGTATTCCCAGCGTTTTGGGAAGCTAAGGTGGGAGGATTGCTTGATGCCAGAAGTTGAAGACTCAGCCTTGGCAACATAGCAAAACCTCATCTCTGCAGAAAATTAAAAATTAGTTGGTCATGGTGACATGAACCTGTAGTCCTAGTTACTTGGGAGATTGAGGCAGGAGAATCACCTGAGCGTAGGGATTTTGATTCTGAGGCTGTGCTGAGCTATGATCACACCACTGCACCCCAGCCTGGGTAGCCGAGCTCTCAAAAAAAATTATCAGTGTATAATAAAACTGATCGATTAAAACTGCAACCTAACAGGTACAGTGAACACTGTTTGGGTGATGGACACACTAATAGCCCTGACTTAAGCATTATAAAAGCTATCCATGTAGCAAAAACATTTGCACACCCTTAATAGTTTGAAATTAAAAAAAAACCTGCAAGTGGTAAAAACTATATTTGACTAGAATCGAAGAATCAAATTATCTGAACAAAATTTAAATATGCAAAATATGACCTGCATAAATTTGATTTGGCAGAAATAATGACCGTACATGTACTTGAAAAAATTCCTCATAGTGATAAAAGGTATATCTTAAAATTTGATAATCAGGCCGGGCGTGGTGGCTCACACTTATAATCCTAGCACTCTGGGAGGCCGAGGCGGGCGGATTGTTTGAGCTCAGGAGTTCAAGACCAGCCTGAGCAAGAGCGAGACCCCGTCTCTACTAAAAAAAAAAATAGAAAGAAATTATCCGAACAACTAAAAATGTATAGAAAAAATTAGCCGGGCATAGTGGCGCATGCCTGTAGTCCCAGCTACTTGGGAGGCTGAGGCAGTAGTATTGCTTGGGCCCAGGAGTGTGAGGTTGCTGTGAGCTAGGCTAACTCCACGGCACTCACTCTAGCCAGGGCAACAGAGTGAGACTCTGTCTCAAAAAAAAATTTGATGATCAACCTGACTGATTAATAAAATTCTGGGTACAGTTTAAATGAAAAGAATTAGCAAAAACAATAACAAAATCATTTTGAATGTTAGAAATGGCTTGACTGCTCTTTATAGAAAATTGATCAAAGAATTAAGTAGGCTTGATTGGCTTTTGTTTCAAAGTATGTTTTGTGGACATCATTATAGGTGTAAGGCTAATTAAAATGCTTGTATTCATAATGAAAACTCTTTTCAGATCAATATGGTAGAGTTTAAAACATCCTTTATTTTGGAAGTCATGTGCACAAGGATAATTTTAAAATGAAAGTCTCTGGATTGTGATCAGAACCAGCTCTCAATTTTGAGAATTCGAAAGCAATTGAATTTTATAGCACAAAAAATTAAGCTTTATGGTTTAATGCAAACCTTATTTTTTTGTTGACAAAAGTAATTTATGATTATAACTGTTCAGATTTCACTGAAATACACTAACACAGAAAATGAAGTTTAAACTTAACAGTTTTTCTTAGTCATCTTTCCACATCAGTACATATAGAGTCTGCCTTACTCTTTTGAATAAATTTATAATATTAACTTTTTATTTTGGGAAAATTTAATCATTTGCTGTTCTCCAAATAAGTAACTGGAAGCAGAAGGGATTCAAAGGGTAGCCATTCAAGTATAATATGATGTGATTTTTTTCCCCCTTCACAACAATGGGGGAATCTGCTTTTGCACAACTGTTAATACATGGGTCTGAATTTTATTCCTTTTGTTAGAAATTTCAGACATCTTCAAGTAGATAGAAGAATATGAGAATTCCCACATACCTATCACCCAAATTCAGGTTAATTTTCAAGATTTACCACGTGTGTCTGTTTTCTTTCATTTTTCTATTTCTCCCTTTCCCTCTTTCTCTGTTAATTTAAAGCAAATAGGGGGGCTATTTTACTACATAATCATAATGCCGTTAATTCGTAACATTAGTAATAGTACTTTGGTATAGACTAATATCCAATCCATAATCAAATTGTGATTATCTAAAGCATCTTTTTACATTTGGATTGTTTGAATTGGAATTCAAACAAAGTTCCCGCATTAATTACATTTTACAGTTATGTCTCAAGTCTCCTTGAATGTACAGCAATCCTCTTTCTGTCCTCTCTGTTTTTATTTATTTATTTGTTTTTTAGTGCCACAGACTTGCTGAAGAAGTTAGTTATCTGGTAGAATGCCCCACATTTTGGAATTGTGTGGTTTCATGTGGTGTCATTCATATTTTCTGTTTTCTGCAAATGTAAGTTAGCTTTGATTATAAATTAAGGTTTACCATTTTGGCAAGTGTACTTTGGAGGTGCTGGGAACTTCATATTGTATCACATCAGGAGGCACAGGGTGACTAGTTGTTTCACAGTTAGTGATTGGTGGGTTCAGATGACGGCAGCAGGATCCTTCTGATTTTAAAGTTTCTCATCAACCTTTAAACTAGTGGTTCTAAACCAGTGGTGAATTTTCTTTAGGGGATGTTTGGCAATGGCAGAAGGCATTTTAGTTGTTACTACTGAGGGAGTTGGTGGTACTGGCTGATAGCAGTTAGAGACCAGGCATGCTGCTTAGCATCCCACAGTGTAAAGGAGAATCCTACACAGGAAAGAATTATCTGACCCAAAATGTCAGTAGAGTAGTCCCCTTTTATCCTTGAGGGGTATGTTCCAAGACCCCTACTGGATGCCTGAAACCTCAGATAGTACGGAACCCTATATATACTGTGTTTTTTTTCCTTATAAAGTCAGGAACTTTCACTTTTTTACTTAAAGAAAGCACATATGGCTTCTCTTTGGCATATCCAAATTGCCGGTTTCATTACTCTTGTGATTTGGGGCCATTATTAAGTCAAATAAAGGTTACTTGAACACAAGTATGGCAATACCGTGACAGTCAATCTGATAACTGAGATGGACACTAAATGACTAAGGGCAGGTAACATATATAGCATATATACACTGGACAAAGGGATGATTCATGTCCCACAGATAGTGGGAGATTTCATTATGCTACTCAAATGCACTTTAAAATTTATGAATTATTTCTGGAATTTTTCACTTAATATTTTTGAATTGTGGTTGTCCATAGGTAAATGAAACTGGAAAGCAAAACTGTGAAGAGGGGGACTACTGTAGTGCCAAGATTGAAAAACCTACTTTAATTGTTTCATTCACTGATATTGTTACATGAACCTCTTATTTTATTAAGGGCTGCAAAATGATGATTTTTAAATTCTGTCAATCTGAAGAACTTTCTCAATTACTAGGGCTATTTGGTTACCCTGAAATACAATATGTACAGAAAAGACAAGATAAATAAATATTTACTAAAAGAAATAATACTAATAGTTATAACTTTCAGAGTAAGAAAGTGATCCAAGTTACTTCCAATGGTTCAGCGTAAGGTCTTTTGTAGATAAAGAGGGTGAACATCCCCCTCGGCACCCTGCCTTTTTTTGAGTATCATGAGTTCATAAGGTTTAATGTATTTAATGTGCTTCCTTTATTTTCATTGGTTTTGATGCTCAAAATGTCCTGTCTTTGCTAATAAGAGCCACTTCTTGTTGTCTGACATATTCCCTTTAGCCTTCAATAGCTTTCCAGATTACTGGCATTAAGATGTACCAGGCTCATCTTTACATATTTTCTTCTCCAGACCTGGAATCAGCCATTCCTCCAAGGAAAGTATTTAGGTTGTAGTTCTAAATTTCAATAAAGAAATAATCAACTTAATTTATAATTGTTAAAGAAATTGTTTAACCCTTTAAAAAATTCTACCTTATATAATATTTGAGATGTACTGAATTTTTTAAAAACATTACACAATTAAATTTATTTTTTAAATGATAGCATTTAAATAGATAAGGACAGCTATTTTCTAGTTCAGTGTACTTTGTTGTCATTAATCTTTTTATTTTTATTTTTATTTATTTATTTATTTTTTGAGACAGAGTCTTGCTCTGTTGTTGCCCTCGCTAGAGTGCCGTGGCGTCAGCCTAGCTCACAGCAACGTCAAACTCCTGGGCTTAAGCAATCCTTCTAGCTCAGCCTCCCAAGTAGCTGGGACTACAAGCATACGCCACCATGCCCGGCTAATTTTTTCTATATATTTTTAGTTGTCCAGCTAATTTCTTTCTATTTTTAGTAGAGATGAGGTCTCGCTCTTGTTCAGACTAGTTTCGAACTCCTGACCTCGAGGGATCCTCCTGCCTTGGCCTCCCAGAGTGCTAGGATTACAGGCGTGAGCCACCGCTCCCGGCCTAATCTTTTTATTTTAATTTACTGATTGACTTTTGGGCTTGAATAATTGATGACACATTTGCTTTTATGCTGTTCATAGTTTGTTAACTTTATTTGTCGAATTTTTGTTTTTAGATCTTGAAGTTATAACTGGTATCCCAGCTGAGGTACCACACATCAGAGAAAGTGTGATGAGAGAAGGACGCCATCTGTGTTTCCAGTTAGTAAGTCCATCAGGAACAGCTGTTTCAACTCTTAGTTACATAAACAGGACAAATCAGCTTGCTATAGGTTTTTCTGATGGCTATCTAGCACTTTGGAACATGAAAAGCATGAAAAGAGAGTAAGTATACCTTTTTTCTCTTATTTGATTATTGGTGGTTTCTTTTTTAATATAGCCTGTACTCAGTTACTAATATTTGAAAATTAGCTTGAGAAAAGAGTAGGGTGGATTAGTGATTGAAGGGTTGAGTATGAATAATTTTTCATGGCATTAAATCATTTGATATGATGAAGGAATGACTTAGCACATGAATTTAGGTTGATTCTTTTCAGTGTTTATTTAAAAGGCATTGCAGTTATTATTTCATTTGCTAATAAAGCATGACTCTATAAAGACAAACTATATAGTCATGTACCACATAATAATGTTTCAATCAGTGATAGACCGCGTATATAAAGGTGATCCCATAAGACTATTGGTTTTTTTTTGGTTTTGGTTTTTGGTTTTTTGTCTTTTTTTTTTTTTTTTTTAAATAGACAGGGTCTTGCTCTGTCGCCCAGGCTGGAGTATGGAGCACAATCATAGTTCACTGCAGCCTTGAACTCTTGGGCTTCAAGTGATCTTCTGATCCTCCTAGCTCAGCCTCCCAAGTAGCCCTTAAGAGTATAATAACATGTTTTTACTATACTTTTTCTGTACTTAGATACTCAAATACTTAGCTCTGTGTTACAGTTGCCTGCAGTATTCAGTACAGTAACATGCTGTACAGTTTTGTAGCCTAAGAACAATAGGCTATACCATCACAGTTTGTATAAGTATACTCTGTGGTGTTCACACAACAACAAAATCACCTAATGATACATTTCTCAGAAGAGATCTCTGTCATTAAGTGACACATGAATATATTTGTATAATATGAGTTCTTTCAGAGATACTCTTCCCCATAATCATCTACGTAAAGTAGCAGTTTAATAAAGTTCTCAGTTGATGGGAAAACAGGACTTTTAAAAATCAAAGTTATAAAATACTTGTTTCAAAATTTTATACTATCAAAAATCTCCCTAAAATATAATTATGTTAATACTTTTGATCTATAGAGAAAATTGCCTTTAATATCAAGGCATATTAAAGCAATATTAGCAAATAGGCATTATAGATTTTTTTAGTTAATTTCTGTTAAGAATTAGGTGGCCCATTTGGCACTTAAGTTGTTGATTATTTGTTTCTTCTTTTTTTCCCAGGTATATTGGTATATTTCTTGAGTAATTTATTTTATGGGATGTTCATCACAACTCTCACTGCTGTTATTCTTTTATCAGCTCCTGTCTTTTGAATTGCTCCTAACGAAATACCTGAAGTACCTGGCTTCTATAGCAGTGTTTTCCCTAACACTATCATCTCTTGACTAAATATGGGGATTTATAGAAACTGTTCAGTTTCTAACTCATCTTCTCTTTTATTAGTGGGAAAAATTGACTGTAAACTCAAGCGATGAAACAGAGTATTGTGCTAGTACTTTGTCTTTGTAGGGTATCACTCATGGGAGAGCAACACATGGTAGTGGACATTGATAAGACTCTCTAAGAACCAGTTTACACATACATATATATGCATGTACTTTAGCAATTCTAACTCTTCCTGGTTTCACCTGACAGATGGGTGCCATGGCCACAGTCTTTGCTTTTTTTTTTTTTTTGAAACAGAGTCTTACTCTGTCACCGGGGCTAGAGTGCCGTGACGTCAGCCTAGCTCACAGCAACCTCAAACTCCTGGGCTTAAGCGATCCTCCTGCCTCAGCCTCCCAGGTGGCTGGGACTACAGGCACGCGCCAGTGTGCCCAGCTAATTTTTTCTATTTTTAGTTGTTTGGCTAATTTCTTTCTATTTATAGTAGAGATGGGGGTCTCACTCTTGCTCAGGCTGGTCTCGAACTCCTGAGCTCAAGCAGCCCTCCCGCCTTGGCCTCCCAGAGTGCTAGGATTACAGGCGTGAGCCACAGCACCCGGCCTTGATCCTTGATGTCTTATGTCCTGCATATTTTTGAAGATAAAGTGACTTGGCCATGCTCCTCAAATCACTTAATTTGGGAAATTGTATGGACAGTGGTTGCTTAACCCAAATTCTTACATGAGATACCTTCTTCCTTTCCAAAAAATTATAACTTACAAATATGAAATGTACTAATTTTTGTC